>VZSR01000393.1:2231208-2246657 GCA_013398615.1 Brachypodius melanocephalos
TTGGAGGTGTTTCATGACTATTTTATTTTGTATTGCAGGACATGACCTATCTGTGTATCTCAGCCTCAGATTCATCCAGTCAAAACCTGTAAGTGATTTCCCATCCTTTTTCCTGTTGGTCAATAAAAGCTCTGGTTCTGCAGGATGAAGGTTTAGTCCATTCATGCTGTGAAATTTCACACAACTCCTGAACTTCCCAGAAGCTGAGGTTAACTTTGGTGTGGTAAATAACATTTTGGGGCTTAAAATCTATTTTTAATGTGTGTTTGCGGTCAGGAAATGTAATTTTTCGTCAAGTTTCAGAATTATTCCACTGGGCAGGATGGAAAATCGGAGTGTTAGAAAGATGATTTGTGTCAGTCTTCAAGGCTTTTAATTTTTAAGAGAAAAATTTATTAAAGTACTTTTTTTTTTTTCACCACATAAAGCACAGATGCTCAAAAGTCTTGGAATGCTTTTTCGGAGATGAAATTGCTGAGAGGAGCTGGGAGGAATTCCCAAGATTTTGTGGAACGCTGCTGCTTTGGGTGACCCATAAATCACCCATTTGCACCAGCAAATTGGCAAATCCACGGGATTTTCCTCTCCAATCAAACCCTAAAAAAGCATCAAACCCTAATTCCCAAGGCCCTGCCTGTGGAGGTGCTGCTTTTTCCAGCATCCTCGGGAGCAGCCGTGCCCGGGGGTGGAATTCTGCTTGCTCATGCTCCTGCTGAGCGGAAAGAGAAGCTTTACAAGAAAACCCTGCCTCAGCAAGAACTGGGATTTTTGGTTGCTATTTTTTTTCCCCCTCCTCTTCGCTCATTTCTTTAAGTTTGTGGCGTGTCTATGAAAAGGGGAAAAAAAAAAAAAAAAAGAGGGGGGGAAAAAAAGAGATAAGGCTGCCTGCAGGAAGGAAGAGTTATTCAAGAAACTATTTTCTGCTCGTCGGTTTATGCCTTGCATTTCACAATCCTCGGTGAACTTTGTGTGCTGCTTGTGATTGGGGAGCTCAGCACTGCAATTCCACTCCCTGATCCCACGCTTTGAGGCTGCAAAAGCACAAGGCAGAGCTTTCCCTCTGGGAAAAAAAAACAAAAAAAACCCCCAAAAACCACCAGTGGAGTGGGTGAGGATGGAGGGGGGAGCCAAATTCCTTTGGGATGGGTTGGGATGAGGGCTGGGGGCATGAGCATCGCATCCTTGTAAACCAGGAACATTCCTGCTGGTCCTCCTGAAGGGCTGGAGGGGAGCACTGGGATCTGGAGCCGTGTGAGCAGCACCTGCAGGCCCTGGGGAGATGTTGTCTGCTCGCTGGAGGTCAGCAGGACAAGCAGCGAAATCCCCTGGGACAAACTTTAGGCAGGGAAAATCCTCCCAAATGGTGATGCTGCGTTTGCTGGAGGATCCTTGGACTGACATCTCCTTCCAGGAATGAGAGGCTGAGGATTTTTAGCCCGATCGTGATGACAGAGACTCCCTTATCTCCTGTTCCTGGGAAGCGGAACCCCCTGCTATTCCTGAATAAATTCATATTCATAAATTTGTTTGGCTCCTTAGAAATCGCCAAGCCCAGCGCTTCATGGAAAAGGATGAAGAGCACCCTTTTCCATGGGCTGGCAGGGATGGAGGAGATTCTGGAGAGTTCCCAGAGGGAAAGCAGCTCCCTTGACAGTGGGAATAACTTTGGGAGGTCATGCCTTGGCTTCTGAGAAATCAGGAAGGCTGCGTGGGCTCACGCCCACCCCGTCACGTGGAGCAGAGGAAGTCCGGCTCCGGAGCAGAGGAGCTGCCAAAGGGACCCTCTTCTCCTCCTGGAAAACCCAGGGCTGGCTGGCCAGGGAGGCCACCAGCAGCACAAGTGACCAGAAGCAGGTTTTCTGCCTCAAAACTGCCCCAGGGCTCAGCGTGGCTGAGCGGGAGGGGAGGGATGGGCAGGTTTTATTGGAAGGAAGGGAATATCTGCCTCAGTGTGGGATCTCAGTCGCAAATCAGCTCCTGGATTCCCACCCAGGGATGAGCTGGAAGGATTTGTCTCACCAGAGCTTGCCCTGAACACCCAGCTCTGCCCACTCGGGACACATGGAATTAGTTATCCTGTTTGCCAAGGCTCCATCAGCAAACCCTGGCTCCCACCTGCCCCAAATTCTCTGCTTTGGGGGAATGTGCTCCCTCTGCTTTGCCAGCAGCTCCTGGTTGTGCTTTTGGGAATGCAGGCAGCAATCCACGGACGTGCCTGTGCTGTGTCTGCCCGTGGAGGGGGCAAAACGTCTCCTCCCTTCCCCTTCCTCCTTTTCCCTCTCTCCTTTCTTTTCCCTCCCTCCCTTTCTTCCCTGCTGGTGTCTCTCCATCTCTCCCCAGGAGGCAGGCAGGTGTTTTTGGCACTGTTTGGGGATGAGGCAGGACATGGGAGAGTTTGTGTCCCTTGAGGTGACGCCTTTCCCTGCAGGCTGTGCCCCTGGGGCTGAGCTGGCATCGCCCTCATTCCTTGATCCCTCAGGAAGCAGGAAACACCCCGGGATGTCTCCCACGTTATTTCCTTCACCTGGCAGAGGAAAGATCTCTGCTCCAGGGTGGTGGAAAACCCTCGGGGGTGACCCAGCTGCTGTTTGCAGGGTGTCCTGGTGCCCCGCAGGGAGGGACAGCCCTTCCCTCCTCACCTGCTGCCTCTGTCCCTGCAGGCTGCAGCATTTCAAGGAGTGCATCCAGTTCATCCACGAGTGCCGGCTCGGAGGGGGAGGCTGCCTGGTGCACTGGTGAGAGCTGCTGTGCCCCCCTCCCGCCCCATCCATCCTCCCAAAAAGTGTCCTTGGGGTTGAACATCCCTGGGGAGGGGGAGGAAGGAGAGGAGGAGGCGCAGAGCAGCAGGGAGGGCCACGGGAAGCTCTTCCCCTTTGGATCCGCGGGGATGGGCGGTCCTTGCACTGCCCACCTGAGCACCCAAGGTGTGGGACAGGCTTGGGGAGGGGACAGGGGGGTGACAGCAGCGCTGAGAGTGTGAGACAGCTCCTTATCCCCTCCCAACCCATTCCTGCTCGCACCCCAAAGGGGGAATCTCTATCCCAGGGGTGATCCCTGCGGGATCCTCTCCCCCTGACGCCTCTCCTGTTCCATCCCAGCCTGGCGGGGGTGTCCCGCAGCACCACGGTGCTGGTGGCTTACCTGATGACGGTGACAGAGCTGGGCTGGCAGAGCTGCCTGGCTGCCACCAGGGCCGTGCGCTCCTACGCCAGCCCCAACCCTGGATTCCAGCAGCAGCTGCAGGAGTACGAGAGCACCCTGCTCCGGGAGGTAAGGCCCCCTTGGGTGCATTCCGGAGGGGGTCTCAAGCAGGGAAAGCTCCTTTGCATGCAGCCAGCTGGATTTTGGGAATGTCATTTACCACCTGGAGATTTGGGGGGGTTTGAGTGCAAAAAAAAAAAAAAAATTAAAAAACAAGTGATGTTGTGTAAGCGCACTTTAAAAAGCTCTTAAAGACCCTAAACTTGGAAAACACTGGAGTTGTTTTCTGGAGTTAGGACACAGCGGGAGGGATGGGAGAGCAGTTTGTCCCTTGGGAACCTCAGGAAGGAGCTGGGCCGGTTCCCGGGAGTGCGGCACGGAGAGGAGGAGTGGAGAGGGAGGAAGGCTCGGGTCAGGAGTTTCGGGATGTCCGGGCACGCTCGGGTCCGCCAGCAGGTCCCTGCTCTCAGGGGCAGGTGACAGGCAGCAGCAAGTGTGGGTGGAGAAATCTCCCGTTTCCTCCCCAAGACGAGGTGGAGCAGCAGGTTTTGGGAGAGCAGGAGCTGGACAGGTTCCCATCCCGTGCAGGGAGGGAGGATGGAGCAGAGCCCGGCTGGATTCCAGCAGCTGGGAGAGCACTTAGTGCAGAGAGCTCAGAGCTGCACTTTTGACCTGGAAAGCCTTGGAAAGCAGAAAGGCCTTGAAAGGCAAAGGGAAAGACCTTAAAAAGCAAAGGGAAAGGCTTTTAAAATCACAGCTCCCACCTGGCTCTCCAGCTGCCTCCAGCCTCCCGGGCTCTGTTCCTTCACCCATCTCTGGGGTCCCAAACTTCCCATGGGACACAGACACCTCTGCAAGGAAAGGGTAACCCTGGAGAAGGGATGTCACAGCTCTTGTCACCCCTAAATTTGGTGCCATCCCTGGAGGCAGAGCCCCCCATCCACTGCAGCCATGGTGG
Organism: Brachypodius melanocephalos; assembly: GCA_013398615.1. Classification (NCBI taxonomy): domain Eukaryota; kingdom Metazoa; phylum Chordata; class Aves; order Passeriformes; family Pycnonotidae; genus Brachypodius; species Brachypodius melanocephalos. The sequence goes on from VZSR01000393.1 coordinate 2,235,368, forward strand.
CAAACAGGACCCTGTGGTCCCTCGGGCTGTTCCCAGCCCTTGGAGGGGATTTGAGGGAGCAGGGACAGTGAGTGACACTGGCCCAAAGGCCAGCCCCACGTTCCCTTCCCCGGGTGCTGTCACATGAGGGATGTGGCTCTGCCCTGCCATCACCAGCTTGCAGAGACGCCCGTGGAGGAGCGTGGCAAATGCTCCAAGGGATTACAAAACACCCGAGGTGCTGGAGATTCCCTGCAGGGCTTCCCCTGGCCGGGCCAGCTGTCCCCAGCCCTTCCCACGCTCTGGCCGTGGCCCAGCACAGACCCTGATGGGGTTTGCTGTGCCCTCTCTCCATCCCACTTATTCCTCCTGCTCCCGAAATCCAGACTGGGCTCACTGGACACCACAATTCCCTCCCTTTCCCTTTGGGGCTGCTTTTCCATCGTCTCACAGTTCTGCCAGTGGCTTTGCAACCCTTTCCCTGAAACACCCAAGGCACAGCCAAGGGTGGAGGAGCTTTGGATGTGTTTTCCTGTCCTGTGGGATTTAGCAAGGGCTGCTTTTTCCTTGAAACTCCCACCCGTGTTCCCCGTGATGTCAGCACTGGGCGGGGAATGGCCCTGGTGGGTGGAAAGCTCAGGGGGGAAAAGCCTCAACCTGTGAGGAGCAGGTTGGACCTTCTGGGCACCCCCTGGGGCTGTGGTGCCTCAGTTTGCTTCATCTGAGGGGGCTCAGATGGGAGGAAGGAATGGGGAAGATGCTCCAGCCTCACTGCTGGGGCGTGCAGCTGCGGTTTCGAGCTGGCAAACGGGGCTTCTCTGGGCTGGAGGGATAAAGAAGGAAGGAAGGGACCAAGAGCAGCAGCAGGAGGATGGGTAAGGTTAGAAAAGGAAGTCAGAGGGCACAGATGGGCACATTCTGGTGACAGACCTGCTCCCCGTGGGGCTGGCACACCATGGCCGGGCTGCCTTTTCCCCCCTGCTGCCATCCCAGATGGACTGGGTGCTCCTGGCCTGGGAGAGAAGAGGAGGAGGAGGAGGAGGAGGGCAGTGGGTTGGTGGTCAGCACTGGAGGAAATGGGCTGGAACCACTTCTTGCTCTGGCTTTAAGAGGAAATGCCTGGCAGCTTCCCCCATCTCCCCCCTGGGTGGTGGGTGCTGAGCCTTGGTGGGTGCCAGGCAGCTCTTCCCAAGGAGCTCCATCCCTCTGCATGGTTTGCATGGAAGGGATGTTCCTCCCATGAGCTCCTGGCCCAAAATCCTGCCCCAAACCCTTTGGGTCTCCCTTCCCAGGGGTTGTTTTCTAGCAAGGAATACAGGTGTGGCTCTCAGGACCTCCCTGAGCAGGGATCTCCCTGCTTGCAGGTGGCAGTTGTGGAACAGCCCTGGTGAGTCCTGCTGTCCCAGGGAGTGGATTTGGGAAAATCCAGACATTCCCAGTGGAAATCCCCCCTGCCTGAGCTGATTTTCCCTGGCTGCAGGAGAGGGGGATACCACCAGGGTCATTCTAAAGCATTTTTTTTCTCCTTGGGGCTCAAACAGTGCTGGCAGGACAGTGCTGAGCTGCCAATCCCGCTGTCCCACAGCCCAAACTTTTTCTGGAAACTCGGTGGAGTTCAGGTGGCAAATCCACAGCGAGGACACCTCACCCTGGGGGTACCAAGGCTGGGCAGCTCATGGGAGCTGCTTCCTTCTCCCCTGGATCCCCTGGGTGCATCCCATCCCTGTCCCTGTGCTGCCCCATCCCAGGGCTCCAATGCAGCTCCCTCTCTGCCCCCTCTGCACCCTCAGGTGCCTCCATCCTTTCCTCGAGGTGTTTGCTGCTGCTGGGTGTGCTCCTTCCCCTCATCCCAGTGATTCCTTGCTGGAGCAGCTCCTCAGGGAGACGGCAGAGCTGTTCCCTGGGAGCCCTGGAATGGTGAATCCTGGCAGAGCTGCCCCTTCCTGCCCACGCTGCAATTTGGGACTGTCTGGCTGTTTCCTCATCCCAGCAGTAACGGGAACAGTTTCTCTGGATCATCCCTGCCTGCTGCCAGCTGGCTCCTGGCCACCAGGATGCTCCTGAATAATCGGGATAAGTGGGATGAGAGGTTCCCCACAACCTCCCGGTGGTGAGCGAGGTGCTCTGACACCAAACCTGCCCCACCTTGCAGGGACCAACCCGGCCGTGCTGCTTGAGAGGAAAAAAAAAAAAAAAAAAAAAAAAAAAAAGCTTTGGGAAGCATTCCTTACGGGAATTCAGGCACACGAGGAGCAGCAGCGGCTTCTTGGCGAGGAGAAATAAATAAAGCTGCAGTCCCAGCTGCAGCCGGCGTGGGAAGCTGAGGGTGCTGCCAGCTCTGTGCTGGGGATGTGGGGAGTGCCGGGATGGGGGATCCTCTGCATGTGTGCTGTGCTGAGTGTGAGCTCCTGTGGGATTGGGACCTTCCTGAGTGCTGGATGTGCCTGGGGAATCCCCCGGGGATGCAGCAGGAATTGCTTTGCTCGCTGGAGCTGTCGCAGCCCTGCTCTCTCTCTCTCTCAGCTTTTCAGGTCACCCTGACAACATCTTCTGGCTTTTTTTCCCTGGCAGTACCGCGCCTGGATCCGCAGGGATTACGGCAGGAACCCCTTCCAGGACCAGGAGGAGCTGCAGGGCTTGCTGGGTCAGCAGCAGCCGGGGAGCAGGGATCGCTCCTGGCTCCGCTCCCCCGCTCCCACCTTCCCTCCTCCGTGCAGCGCAGGTGCCTCCGGTGCTGGCAGAGGATGGATGAACAGATAAACAGCCGGCTGCTCCCTGGCAAGCCTTGGCCCTGGGGCTTGCTGAGCCCGTTTTCCCTTTGCTGAGCACTTCCAGGGATTCATGGCTAGGGCAGGAATCCACCGGCACCAGCGTGGGCTCTCCGGGGCTGGAGCAGGGGGACAGCACTCACAGAGCCCCCTGTCAGCTGCCAGCTCCAGTGAAGGGGTGGCAGCGTCCTGCTCTGTCCCATTCCCCCATTCCCAATGGATTACAGCTGCTTTTCCACCCTCAGAGCAGCAGCCAGGCCCGTCCCTCTCTCCTCATGACGCTATCTGGGCTGGCAGGGCACAGGGAAATCCAAAATGGGATGAGATGGAGAGAGGCCACCTTGTCCCCTGCTTCCCTGAGGAAGGAGGGATGAATCCCGGGGTGTGGGGGTGCTGCTGAGCCCTGGCTGGCACCCAGTGGGATGGGGAGAGAGGCTGGAGGGGTTTTGGGGCTGCTCCTCGCTGTGGATGGAGTTTCCCAGTCCAGCCTGTCCTTGGCTGGTAAATATCTGGCATTTTCCTTATCCCAACCCCAGGGAGGGGGAAAATCCAGCAGTGCCAGAGGCTGCCTGTGCCATTGCCTCCATCCCTGGAGCCACAGTGGGTTTGGATTTTCCCTGAGCCCCACCTGAACATCCCTGCTTGCCAAAGAAGCCAAAAGCTTGCTTGGCTTCACTCAACCCATGGACCAATTTAACTCTGCCCTTCTCCAAAAGCCTTTTTAATACCTAAAACCCGTGGCCATGCCCAGTTTTTCATCCCAAACTCAGATTGTGCTTTCCCAAAGCTTTCTTTGGCAGGAATCCATCCCCCCATCAGCCTTACAGGGAGGGTCCTATCCCATGGATTCATGGATCCCTTCAACCCATCTCGGCCTTTCCCTGTAAATACCCTGTTTGTCCACTCAAAAAATGCCTGTTCCGCAATTCCTTCTAAGGAAAAAAAGGCATTCAAAACATTTCTAGGAATTCTCTTGATGAAGATTTCTGGGTACTCGTCGTGTGACAGCACCAGGGGTGACTTGCCCAGCTCCTAATAAAGAAGAGAGTGATTAAAATCATGAGGGTGCCTGGGCTTCATTTGTGCTGCTCCTGGTGGGAGCACAGGGATGGCCTGAAATGACCGCCCTGCTTCCCATTTTCTTGATGAGAACCACCAGCGAAATGAAGAATTTAAAATATTCTGTGTTTAGCCAGGATGCATAGGGAGAGGGGGGGAAATTGGTGTTTTCCCTATTTTTTTAGATGGAGAAAAGGGTCCCCGTGGCTGTTGTTCCACATGGAAGTAGTGAGAAAGCAATTAATGGGATCGAGGATGTTGATGGAAGGGAGGCCAAGCAAACGGGATCAATATTGGATTTAAAGCCTCTGTTTTCATTTCAGGAAGCAGAAAAAAAATGGAACTTGCACGGCAGGGCGAGAAAAGAGAAGAAAGTTGGAGTTAATAGGAAGTCATTGGAGGTGGGTGATAAGCAGAGATTAGATTTGCAGGAGGAGGGGTGATAAGCACCACAGGCCGGGTGGCTCTGCACCTCCCGGCCATCCCCGGGCTTCACACACTCCCCAGGGAACCACAGCACCACCACGGCAAAACCTGGGAAAACCCCCCGGATTTGGGGAATCACAGGGAATGCTTCCCCGGAGCAGCAGCACACTCCATGCCTGACGTCACAGCGACAATTATGCCCAAAAAGCTCCTTCTAATCCAAATTTCCCGGAATTTGAGGGTGAATATATCGATTTTTTTTCACTCCACCCTCCATCAGCGGGACCTGAGGTGGCTTTAGGGATTTGGGGAGCTGGGAGGCAAACCCTGAACGGGTAAAACTGGGCTGATTTCCACTTTTTGGACGTTGCCAAGGGCACCTCAAGCTTGGCTGCTGGGCTCTGCTGTCCCACATCAGCATTCCCAAAATCCTGGTGCCTCTGGCACGGGGAAAGCTCTGCCCACGAAGCTGCAGAGCCAAAATGAAGCTGGGAATGACAAAGTCACCTTGATCCACTGAAATGAATTTCCAGGTCTTTGGTCTCCAGAGGGGATGGAGAGTTTAGTTGTGTGCAGACCTTCTAAAATATCACAAGGTTTCCAGAATTTTAGCAAAATAAAGAGGTTTTTTTTTTTACAGGGGAGTCTCTATCTAGCAGGGGGAGGTGGTGATGCAAAGCCCTGTCAAAGCTTAAATTTGTATTTTTGGTGAAAAAAAAGGAAATTAATCCTCCTGACTGTATCTGACTGCAGAAGATGTTTTTGGCTCACCCCAAATCTCCTGAAGGGGGTGGATCCAATGAGGATCAGTGGGGTGTTTAAAAACAAGGAGCATTCCAGCCATTCTTTATTAGGAATGACAGGAAAGGTTGTGCACCTTAGAGCGTTATTTTTATTAAACCATCTGTGCAGCTCCATACATTTCCCATTTCTCCGTATTGCCCGCGTGGGAGTAATTACGGTTTTCTTCCAAGAAATGTGTGTGTAATCTGGTAATCCCAAAAAAACCCCCTCTGAAGTCAGGCTGCAGATGGTCCTTTATGCTCTGGTGGCCCTGGCTGGGTTGGGCTGGGCTGGGGCACAGTCAGGACACCAAATCCAGACTGAGAACAGTGGGAACTGCTGGGGCAGGGAGGGAGGGAATGATCCAGGACTGGGGTTGATCCAGAAAGGAACTGGGAACTTCCTGGGGGTGGAAATTGGGTGAACTGGGACTGGGGATGGACCAGTCTGGGATTGATCCTGAAAGGAACTGGGAACTGCCTAGGATCAGTCTGGGACTGGGGAAAGTGGCCTGGGAGTGGGAATGGACTGAGCTGGGACTGGGAACACTGGACTGGGAACACTGGGAAGGCTGATTTGGGATTGAGGATAGAATGACCTGGGACTGGAGAGTGACCAATCTGGGACTGGAGAAAGTCGTCTGGGACTGGAGAAACTCATCTGGGACTGGGGAAACAGATCTGGGAGTGGGAATGCTGATTTGGGATTGGGGATGGCATGACCTGGGACTGGAGAGTGACCAGTCTGGGACTGGGGAAACTCATCTGGGACTGGGGAAACAGATCTGGGACTGGGACTAGATTGATCTGGGACTGGCGAGGTTTATTAGGGGATGTACTGATCACGGTCTGAGGATGGATTGATCCGGGAGTGGGGATATTGGTTTGGAACTGCGGATGGGCTGATCTGGGATTGGTAACAGACCAGCCCGGGACTGGGAAGACTGCTTGGGGACTGGGGAAAGTGGGTTGGAACTGGGAACGGATTAATTTTGGATTGGGAACGACGACAGGCAAAACCCCCGGACACACCCCGGACCGCGGCGGGACAGGTTAACCACGCCCCCTCCCACCATGGCACCGCCCACTTTGCGCAGGCCCCGCCCCTCCCGGTCAGCTGATTTCGGGGAAAGCCGCGCTTTAAGAGAAACTGCGGCGCGCGCCCCGCCGCGACGTCTCTCATTGGTCGATTCCTCACGGCCCCTCCTTCTCATTAAACGGGGATGGAGCAGGGAGGAGCCGATTATTGGTGGAGCGTGAGGGGGCGTGGCAGTAGGCGTGGTCTCCATATCGCGCTGGTATATAAGGTGACCTCGGGGCAACCGCGGGCGCGGCACCGGGAGCGCGGAACTGGGATCTGCACCGGGACCGGTATTGGCATCACCCTGGGAGGGCAGGGACCGGCCGGAGGACAGGTACCGGCATCGGCATCACCCTGGGAGGGCAGGGACAGGTCGCGGGACAGGTACCAGCATCACCTGTGGGTGTGCAGGGATCAGCACCGGCAATCCCCCGTAGGAGAGCAGGGACCGGCCGCAGGATAGCGTCCTGTACCGGCATCCTCTATGAGAGGACACCGGGAAGGCACCGGCAGCGAGCGGCCGAAAGGCAGGGACAGGTCCCGACGCCGATTACCCGCACGGCTGCGGAGAAGGGCAGGGATCGCACGGATGCGGGATGTCCCCATCCCGGTCCTCCTGGTCCCCTGCGCAAGGACCGAGCCCGCTGCGGGTGGCGGAGCCCGGGATGGGCGGGTTGGAGCCGCGGGATGACCGTGAGGAGCTGCCGGGGCCTCCTTGTCCCGAACGGGTGACTCCCTTTCGGGGAGGGAGATGGAGCTCCGTACCAGGCAGGGATGGGAAGAAGCTTTCTGGAAAGCGGAGTGATTGAGGAGTGTCCCGTTTCTGCGGGATTTCTCAGCTTCTTCCCTTTTGGCATCACTCAGGTTGGGTGCTGGAGCCCCCAGAGAGGGAATGGATGCCCCCATTCCTGCAGGGACGAGCTGCTCCACGTTCTTTGGGACATCCAGAGCTGGTGGTGTTGGTTGCTCACTCTGAGTTGCCAGGGCCGTCTCTGTGTCCTGCTGTGTCCCTGCCGAAGGGATGGAATTTGGTGGCACTGAGCTGCTGGGAGCCCATGGCAAAGCGGGGACCACTGGCGCTCAGGCTGCACTGGGAGCATCCTTGTTTTCTCCCCAAAAATCTTCCAGTAAATAACAAACGAACGAGGCAGAGGCAGCCCAATAAAATTTAGAGCCCAAAATGCCTGGAAAGTTGGTTCAGAGGCTGCTGATCACTTCTGCCAGGCCACCAGCTCCTGTCGTGCCAGGGAGGGTTGAGCCTGGCACTTTGCTTCCAGCGGTTGTGTGTTCCTTATCCCTGGGAGGATTTGGGATGCAGTCTGGAGCTGCCATCTGCTCCCCAAAATAGTGCCCGGTGAGAGGAGCTGCTGCCCCCTCCGGGACAAATCCTTGTGCCAAGAGCACCCAGGGACAGCTCTGGCACCCCGGGGTGGCCTGCCCGGTGTCACTTGCTGAGGTGACAGCACAGCTGGGGGCTTTAACCCCCATCCATCTGCTTCCTCTGTGATCTATCCTGCAGCAAAGCAGGAATAAGCAGAGCACTGAGTCAGCCGCTTGTGGCAGCGGAACTTTGGTGGAGCTGGGGGAAGAATTTTGTAGCAACTCAGAAGGAAATTGCCTTGATTTTTTTTCTGGGTAGTAACTCAGAAGGAAACTGCCTTGATTTTTTTTTTTCCTTTCGTTTTAAAAGAAGCAGAGGGTGGGGTAGGGGGGGTATTTTAATCCTTGAATTACGGAATTTTGGGATCCCAGAAGGGCTGGCGTTGGAAGGGACCCTCAAGATCCCTTTCCAAGGGCTGACAGGGCTGGGTCCCTGTGTCCCTGCAGGATGTGTGACCGGAACGGCGGGAGGCGCCTGCGGCAGTGGCTGATAGAGCAGATCGACAGCGAGCTCTACCCGGGGCTCATCTGGGAGAACGAGGAGAAATCCATGTTCCGCATCCCCTGGAAGCACGCCGGCAAGCAGGACTACAACCAGGAGGTGGATGCTTCTATCTTCAAGGTAGGCACAGGTGGTTGGTGCCTTTTCTTGGTGGGTTTTGTCCCTTGGTGGGACATGGCAACGCTGTCTCTGTGTTTTACATCTTTTACCCCTTGCCTTGACCTCCCAAGTTTTTGTTTTTGTTTTTTTTTTTTTTTTTGTTTTTTTTTTTTTTTTTTTTTTTTTTTTTTAATGATTTATTCCTTTTTATCAAAAGTTAGAACCGGTTTTAGGTTTGTTTTTCAGCATGTTTGACTCCAGGTATGAACATGACATCGCTCTAAACTTCTCACCAGCTTCTCTTGATAAAATGCTGGATTTATATTAAAGAAAAAACCTAAAAAGACTTTGCAGGTGGGAAGGAAGGATTTCACTGAAAAGGGGGGGGGGGGTGTCCAGTTTTGGAAAAAATGGGAAAATTCCATCCTGAAGCAAAAAGGTCAGGTCTTCCCCAGGAATTCCCTTCCCTCTAGCCCCACTTCCAAGTATCTGTACTACTGAAGGAATTTAATTTCAGTAGCTGAGTTATGAGGATAGCCTTGACCTCAGCTCTCTGAAAATATAGAAATATCTACAAAAGAAATCAATGTGTATATTAAAAAATATATATAATATTTTTCATTCTTCCTTCAATGGTAAAATATATTCTCCTACCAAAAGCAAAAATTATGTTCTGCTCTTAGAGAGACCAGTTTATTTAGTTATTAATTTATTAGTCAGGAGCTGGAAAAGGAGGTTTATTTTGATTTTTAATTGAGCAGCGATTCCTTGTGTTCCCGGCAGCTCCTGACTGGTACGTGCAGAAGTGAACACACACACGATGTTTTTTGCAAACCTGGGTTTTAAAAGACTTTTCTGCATTTCTGAGGCAGGTGGTGCTGCTCTGCACCCCCCCAAAACCCCCCAGGTGTGGTGGCTGTGCAGGTGGCCGCAGTCTAGGAGTGAAACAGCGAATCCCCAAGAGATGCTTGAGAGGGTGCAAGACGCAAAATGCTCTCTGCAAGCCCAGAGAGGAGCTCACAGGGAGGATTTTCTTAGGGTTTTGGGGTTTTTTTTTGTTCATTCTTTGCTTTAGGCCTGGGCTGTTTTCAAAGGCAAGTTCAAGGAAGGCGACAAAGCGGAGCCGGCCACATGGAAGACGCGGCTTCGCTGCGCCCTCAACAAGAGCCCTGACTTTGAGGAGGTGACAGACAGGTCCCAGCTGGACATCTCCGAGCCCTACAAGGTCTATAGGATCGTGCCAGAGGAGGAGCAGAAGTGTGAGTCCCCCAGGAAAAGGACTGAGCCCTGCACTGGGTCCATCCTCTGAGCACAGCCCTGCGCCTGAGCAGCGTTTCATGACCAGCCCCTGCTCTGTGCTCTGCCTCTCTGCTTGTCCTGTGTGCAAATGTCCCCCTGGGGTGACAGGGAGGGGAGGAGAAAGGCCGGGATTGGGGTTTTCAACCCCTAAAACCCCTAGGAAACAGGGGACAGCTGCAGCCTCGTGGAAGCTCCCACCCCCTAAGGATGTTGTGGGGGCAAATTCCACCTTCCCTGCCCGGGGGAGGGACATGAGCCTCCACCTTTTTTTCCTCCCAACCCCTGCCCTGTGAGGATGGTGAGGAGCTGCAATAAATCCCTTTTCTTGCTGCAGGAGCAATAATTTTGCAGAGAGCTGCTCCCGTGTCCGGTGTGGCTCAGGTCACGCTAACTATAACTCTAGTTGTGGTTAGGGGAGCCTGTGTGCTTTGTCCTTTTTTTGAGTTAAAAACTTGCAAAAAAAGGAATGGTTTTGCAGTCAGGAAATCTGCCTTTAGCATCTCTGTCCCCTCCAGCCCGCTCACACAGGGGCTGGGCTGCCACTATGCAAATGGCACTGCAGGTTCCCACCAGCAGCACCCCTGCACTGGGGTGGCTGGTGGAAAAAAGAGAAGCAGCAGCCCCAGCCCCAGTCTCTGGGGTGCTCAAAAAAACCCCAGACCCTCTCCTCTGCTCCAGCTCTGTCTCTGTCACCAGCCAGGCTTTTGATTTTTCTTGCTGCTGGTCCCTGTGTGGGAGGGTAAATGAGTTATAAAGTGATTTTTGGCCCCAAAAAGCAGCTCTGGAGGGGCTGTGAGCCTCTCCAAGGTGCTCTGCTGTGGTTCTTGGTTTCATAGCTTTTGCTGGGTGAAAATTACGATGAGATGAGCTGTGCTTGGCCGGTGTGGGTGTTCTCACTGCAACCTCCCCTCTCCTTGCAGGCAAGGCAGGGATTGCCAACGGGAGCGGCCTGAGCGATGTCACGGAGATGGACTGCAGCTCCTCTGCCATCGATGACCTCATCAAAGAGGTGAGGCCTCCCCTCGGCTGCAGGTGGCTCAAGCTGCCTGGTAAAGCACTGCCTTCCCCAAATTCCAAAGCTGCAGCGTTGGGTTTGCAGCTGGTTCAGGTGAGCCAGCACCAGGGCAGGGTGTTGCTCTGCTGTTGGCTTCTGCTGTCCGTGTGCATCCAGCTGGGATTCACTGGGGATGGAGTCTGCCACAGCTCTGTGCCCCCTCTTGGCCTCCTCACACCTCCTGAGGGTGTTATTCAAATGTACAACCAGGGCAATGCCAGCCTTGCCCTTTCCAACCCCCCAAAAATCGGTTGGCATGGCCATTTGGACCCTCTCTGTGAGTGCTCCAAGTGCCCTGCTGGAGGTGTCAAACCCGCTCTGATCCCGGTGTCTGCTGTCCCACAGCCCTCCTGTGTGGATGAGTACCTGGGGATCATCAAGAGGAGCCCCTCACCCCCCCAGGAGACCTGCAGGAACCCCCCAATACCCGACTGGTGGGTGCAGCAGCCCAGCCCTGGTAAGCAGCCAACAGCTTGTGCGATATTTGGGAGATTTTTGGGTCAGGAAGAATCTTCCTGTGGGGGGATACGGAGTGAGAAGCAGATTATTTTATCTTCCTTATCAAGAATGTTTGAAGTGCTCTTTAAGAAATCCAGCTGGGAGCTTTTGCTGGCATTTCCCATGTGGGAGCTGGGAAAACTGGGACAGAAAGTGAGGGGGCTGAGGGATTGGGATTTGGGAGCTGGGAATGCAGGCTCAGCTTGGCTTTCTGTGCCCACAGCGTTGCCCCTGATGAATGGATACTCCAGCTACGAGCAGTATCACTCAGGTAAGGCACCTCACCTGGCCAGCAGGTGCCCCTCTCTGTTTGTGGTGGCTCTGACTCTGTCCCCCACCTTGAGGGAGGCTTTGCTTTGTGTT
>VZSR01000393.1:2246757-2278676 GCA_013398615.1 Brachypodius melanocephalos
TTTCATGATCCTGTAATATTGGGAGCTCTCACTTGCTGCTCAGCCCTGGAGATGTCCCTCCACCAAGAAAGAGCCACTCCCAGGGAATTTGGGATTTGGGCACGGCAGTGAGGAGCAGGTTCATCCTTCCCTGACGAGACGCTCCCATCCCTCTCCTCCCAGGCTATTCCCAGATGGTGATCAGCTTCTACTACAGCGGGAGGCTGGTGGGCCACGTCAGCACCTCGTGCTCTGAGGGCTGCAGGATCTCCCTGGGGCAGCCCTCGGGCCACGGGGAGAAGCTCTACGCCCCCGACGCCCTGGAGCACGTCCGGTTCCCCTCGGCCGACGCCATCCAGAACGACCGCCAGAAGCAGATCACCAGGAAGCTCTTTGGGCACCTGGAGAGGGGAGTCCTCCTGCACAGCAACAAGCAGGGCATCTTCATCAAGAGGCTCTGCCAGGGCAGGGTCTTCTGGAGCGGCAACACCATGGCCTACAAGGACAGGCCCAACAAACTGGACCGGGACGAGGTGGTGAAGATCTTTGACACCAACTTGTTCTTCCGAGGTTGGTGGGAGCCTCCTGCTTTTTGGTGGTTGGGATTTCTGCTCTTCCCTGCGGGGAAGGAATCCCTGCAGTGGTTGGTTTGAGGTGTGGTGAACAGCCCTGGATGGCAGCAGTTTGGGGTTGGGAAACCTTCAGGGGATGGGATAACAGGGACAGTCCCTATGGCTCTGGCCAGAAACTCCCTGGAAAAGCTGAGGCAGTTGTGGGATCGCAAAGCCTCAGGACGATGCACAAAGGGTTTCTGCAGCTTGAGCCCAGTGTGAGACCCCCTTGGGCCCTGTGGTGGGGTTGGAAGGGTGGAGCTGCTGGGATCCCAAGTGCTCTGGATGAGCAGGTGACACTACCACACCTAGGAAGGAATAATGTGGTGTTTTAGGTCGTGTGGGAAATCCCAAAGTTGGAGGCTTTGCTTGAGCCCACGGCTTCCTTGCAGGGTGTTGGATCCCAGGGATGTGTGACAAAGGCTGGCAGCCTCTGGAGGGCAAATTCCAAGTTTTCCTCTGTCCTTGCAGAGCTGCAGCAGTACTACAACAACCAGGGCCGCTTCCCAGACAGCAGAGTCATGCTGTGCTTCGGGGAGGAGTTCCCAGATGCCGTGCCCCTGAGGTGTAAACTCATCCTTGTCCAGGTATGGGAGAAAAAGGGACCCAGACAAGGTGGGAATTCTGCCAGCAGAGCTCCAGCTCCTGGAGCCGTGGGGCATTTGGGTGCCTGGATTGGGGTGGATGTGTGGTGCTTCTCCACAACCTCCTGAGAGGTGCTTGGGCTGCTGATTATCAAACTCCTGGAGCTGGGTTTGCAAATGAAACTCCCTCATGGAAGTTTTGTGAGCTGCAGGGAAATCTTTCCTTTTCCTCCTGATCCTAAATTGGCCCTGGGACTTTTGCCTTTTCCTGTGGGGAGTGGGGAAGTAAATCCCTGGACTGGTGGATTTAGGATCAGTCGATGATTGGCAGCAGTGGGGTTGGGAAACGTTAGGAGGGTGAAGCAGGGGATGGGATGTGGGGTCAGTCCCCAGAGCTCTGGCCAGAAACTTCTTGGAGAAGCTGCAGCAGTTCTAGGATTGAAAAGGCTCAGGACGGGGGGGTTCTGGAGCCTCTTGGGCCAACCAGGCTGTGGCAGCAGGGACATGACAGGGAGGGCACAGGGAGGGTGCGGCAGAGACCCACCAGGTCTGTGAGGTCCTGTGGGGGTTTTACAAGATCAGAGAGTGGTCCTGTGCCTCCTGCACAACTTCTGACCCTGTCACCTCCTGTTGTCTGCCCCAGTGGATCACTCTGGATGTGCTGGGACATCCCCCAGCCTGTCCTTGCTCCTCCATGTCCCTGCTGGCAGGAGCTCCTGGGGTTGTTCCTTTATTCCTGCGGGTGTCTGTGGGGTCAGACCTGCTGTCCTGGCAGGACCTGCCCACCTGTGCTCTGCTGTGTCCCCCACCCCTTCTCCACTGGATGGAGCAGCAGGAGATGTCAGTGAAGCCTCAGTGAAGAGGTTTCTCTTTGGACATGTGTTTCTCTTTCATGCCAAAGCGGGGAGTGAAATTTGGAAACGGATGCAGCGATTCTACGTGTAAATATTGAATATGAAAAGCTCAGGGATTTCTGACCTTTTCTCCCAGGTGGAGCAGCTGTACCTGAGGCAGGTGGTGGACGAGGCTGGGAAGAGCTGCAGCTCCAGCCCCATGCTCCCCATGGCTGAGGAGCCCCAGCACGAGCAGAGCTACCGGATCTTCCAGGACATCTGCGCCACGCGGCCGCTCTTCCGAGAGAACCAGCAGATCGCGGTCTGAGCCCTGCTCCCCTCACAGCCTGCCAGGCTGGCCTTATCCAGGCCCACATTAATCCCATCAGTGCCTAAAAATCCCTTTTTTTTATTTTTTTTTTTCTTCCTTTTGGAGAGTTGGGTTTTGTTCTTTGCTGTTTCCAGTGCAGAGTCTGTATAAATCCAGTGGTGAAAATGTGAAAATTACCGTCAGCGAATAGGTTGGATGTTCGGTGCTTGTCCTGTCAACAATTGATGATAAAAATGACTTTTCTAGTCCCAGGACTGTGTATAGCTCGTGGCTGGGGGACAAGGGAGCATCCAAGCTGTGCAGGAAGGTCAGGGCTGGCTTTGTTTTGTGTTGCCTTTGTTAATGGCCAGTCAAGCAGAACCAAAAATCAACAGCTGTAACCAGCTGCCCCAGCGATCTGCAACTCAGACCTTGCTGAGAGCAGCAATTGGATAGGAGGTGACTCTTGGAAAAGCCTTAGGATGCTCAAATTTAGGAAATTATATCCAGGAATCAGCTTTCCCCCTTCGAAGAGTCCTGCTGATGGAGGGCAGGGTGTGCCTCCCAATTTATTTTTTGCTGTGAGATTTATGTGTTTCTCTTTCGTGCCAAAGTGGAGTGAAGCTTGGAAACCGATGCAGAGATTCTATGTGTAAATACTGAATGTGAAAACTTGGGAATCTTATTTTTTCCTGACCAGAGCCAGAGTTTATATAAATATAGAGAATTTTAATTTTTCAAGATTGCAGCCTAGTGTGAATAGCTTGGCTTCACCCTCCCAGACACACGTGTGGGGCTCTCCCAAGCGTGTCCAGGCAGCGTCATCCATGTGTAAATCCTCATTTTCACAGCTTCTGTGTGTGGCCCCAGCTCTGGGGAGCTGCTGGTGCCTCCCAAAGCAGGACTGCACATGTGTGCGTGCCACCAAAGCTGCCTATTTATTGTATGCCTGAGGTTTATTAGAATTTTTTTTGGTAAATTTTTATATCTCCCTGCAATTAAAGTGCTATATTTTGTATTTCTCTTGCAATGTGGTTTTTGGGTGTGATGAGTGGGGCTCTCAGAGCTGGTGGGCTGAGTCTGGGATCTCTGACTTGCCCCTAATTTGGTTTTACCTGTGGTGGGGTTTGTGTTGAGCCTCTGTCTCCTCCTTCCTCTTCCCAGAACTTCCTGGGTTCATCTCCAGGCAGGAAAGAAATGAGTCAAAATGCTGTAATGCAATGGAGGGAGGGAAATGGGATCACTTGGAGAGCCTTCATTCCAGGGGGGAAGGAGGAACATGTGTCCCTGCTCATCTGCACAGCCCTGAGCTGGGTGTGATGCTTCAAGGTCATGGGGTGGGGGCAGTTTTTTATGGTTGTGTCCAAAAACTTCCTCTTTTCCCATGGGAAATGGGAGCATTTCCCCACTGTCCTCTCGTGGTGTAATCCCAGCCAGGTGCCTCCCTCATTCCCTGTTACCCCTTCAGGGGGAGGGGAATTGGAAGGAAAAACCCTGTGGATTGAGAACAGTTTAATATTTGGAAGAAATTCTTTGGGAAGAAATTCCTCCCTGTGAGGGTGCTGAGGTCCTGGCACAGGTTGTCCAGCGAAGCTGTGGATCCCTGGAAATACTGAGTGAAAGGTTTGATGGTGCTTGGAGCAGTCTGGGATAGTGGAAGGTGTCCCTGCCCACGGCAGGGGGTGGACTGAGAGGAGTTTTAAGGTCCCTTTTAATGCACACCATTCAGGGATTCCACTTACAGAAATATGAAGTAATTGTAAGGAAAAGGAAAGAGGAATAAGAGCGAAGGGAAGCAAGTGATGCACAATACAATTGCTCATCCCTGCTGAGAAGAAAATGAGCTCCATCCCAGCAGAAACCAGGACCCTTCTCCATCCAGATTTCTCAGGGGTCTGCTCTAGGGGGGGTGCCCTGAGAGGGGAGAACCAGCTTGAACTCTGTGATCAAACAGGATGAAGGGAATTCCTCCATCCTTGCCCCAGCCCTGTTGGTGGGATGCTCGTGGTCCTGCCTTTGTGCACATCCCCTGCAGGCACTGCAGCGCTTGGATTTGATGCCTTTGAGAAGAGCTGCACACCAAGGTATTTTAGGATACACCAGGATCCCGAAGGCAAAGCAGACCCCAACATCCCAACGATGGGATGCTGTGCCACTGAGATGGGGATGGCACCTCTGAGTGCACTGTGAGCGCTGCTCAGCCTTTCTCTGCTCTTCCCGAGGATCCCACGGGATTTAATCCTGCTCCCTCAGAGGGTGAGGCAGCCTCACCCCCCTTGGGGGCTGGCAGGGTGGAGGTGGGAGCGAGGCACCGCCGCGGGCTGTGCTGGAACAACACGTGAGACACGCGCTGGGCTGGAGCCTGGCGCAGCAGAAACCCCGCTGGTGGTTTCCCCAGATGTGCAGGGCCAAGTCCTTCCCCAGAAACCATCACCTTGTGCTCGCCTGGAGCCACCTGCTCCTGCCCAGGGCTCTTTCAATTTCCACCCCAGACCGCGGAAGAGCCGTGGGGAGCTGAGGTGCCTTTTATTGCACTGGGTATTTTTAGGGTTGTCTCAGAGCTCAGAGCTCGGTTTGGGACCTTAACCAGCACCGTGGCTTCCATCCCAAAGAGATTCCAGGAGGAAATGCCTGGTAGGTGAGGAGGGACTGGGAAGGAGCCAGTGGGATGCAAGAATGGTAATGTGATTGTGAGCAGGGGTCTCATTTCAGGTCAGGTAGGGCTTGCAGAACTGCTGGGTTTAGGTTTAATGCCTGGATTTGGATGGGGTTTAGGCCTAAGCTGGGTTTCCCCATCCTGCAATCCATCATGAGGAAGCCTCCAAGGCTGATGCTCCAGAACAGATTTCAAGGTAAAAGCACTGATTCCACCCAGGAGTGCTCTGGGCCAGAGTCACCGTGGCTTTTGTGAAATTCCAGAGGGAATTCCTGCCCGTCTCTCACTTCCCCTGGCACTGCCAGCCCTATCTGGGAAGCTGGTGGGGTGTGGAAGTGCCCCAATCCACAGGCAGTGCCTGCATCCTGGGCACCCATCCCTGCACCTTGCCTGGCCCTGGGCAGCTCCAGGGAGCTGCTGGTGCAGCTGTGCCCTGTCTTGGTGGTTTTGGGTGACTGGTGACTCAAAAACTTTCGTTGGTTTCTGTTCATTTGGGTTCCTCACTGTCACCTCCCTGAAGTGAAACCTCAGTGCCAGTGTGGGCTCCTCTCTGCCAGTGCCTTGTGTGCTGGCAAGTCCCAAAAGTGGCCCAAGTTTTTGGCTGAGGGCCCTGTTCCCAAACCCTGGGGGTGATTTATCCCCTGCATCCCCTCCATTGAATGATCCTCCCGGTGTAGCAGGACAGTGGAGCATAAATGAGAAGCTTGGACTGCCCTCCCCAAAATTCTTGCTGCTTTTTTTTTGGGGTTTCCCACACTTGGAGTCAGAGCAGCAGCACCATCAAACTCCTGCTTGATGTCAGGATATGTCCTTGCTTCCCAGGAAGGCCTGTGGGAATGGGAAGGGAATTCCTGGGAGTTGCCCAGGCTGAACTCCTGCCTTCAAGAGCAGAAGGTTCCACATGGGAAGGCGACTGAGGCTTGGTTTCCGTGAAGAAAACCTTAACTTGCAGGACATGCGTGGTTCCCTCAAGAATATTTGGGAAGTTACCAAATCCTCCTGGTATCTGGCAGAGAAGGGTGGACCAGGGCAGGAAATTTGGGGGAATTTTGTAAGATTTTCCGACCTAAAGACATCTACTCTGTGGTGGACACGGGAACGTTTTGATTTCTGGATGCTGCAAAGGATGAGATCAGCACTGCAGCCCCTTGATGACTGACTCAGGGATGTCATTTGGGTTCAAAGCCATCCTTTCTCCTGAGATTTGTGGCTGGAAGGTGGTTGAGTCTCTGGGCACCATTTTCCTCGGGAGAAAATGAGCTGGGTTATATCCTGGGTTGTATTTAATCTTGTTTGTGGTGTGTTTCTGGAGTTCCCCAGGACGTGTCCTCCAGCAAACACCAAAAACCCCACTGAAGGTGGCTTGAGGAGAGGAATTCAGCGTCCATGAGGACAAGAAGTGTGTGAGGAGTCACCTAGTGCCAAACCTGCGCCAAGAACGAGCTTGATGATCTGGGGAGGAGGAAGGCGAGCTTTGCTCCCGCTAAATCCCGAGATTTACCCCAGCTCAACCTGGAGAAAGAGGAAAAGCTCTGCAGGCGCCTCCATCCAGGGCTGTGCAACCACAAGTCGGTGGCAGGTCCCAGCTCACGGTTGAACTGCTGGGGAATCCAAGGCCCAGCAGCTCCAGCTGCTTCCTCCAACCTGCGCCCGCCCGGCGCCGGCCCCCCCAGGCGCCTCTCGGGGCGTTAGAAAACAAACAGTCACTTTTTATTTCTAGACACCAGCCTCTCCAACTGCTTCGATTGCTCAATTCCCCTCCTCCTTTCAGCTCAGCGGACTGTCCAGAGAGAGCTTCTCCAGGCTCTTCCTGCGAGGTGTTGTAATGGGGGAGCAGACCCCTCCCCACGCGGGCTCTGTCTCCTCTGGAAGCCGCTTGGAGGCTCCTGCCTCCTTTCCCAAAGGGATTTATGCCCCCCTTGGGTGGTTCTATGGCCAAGGATGATGATTTGTGTTGGAAACCTGGCAGGAAAATCCATCCAGGGTTGACTTTGGTGGATCTTGCCCTGTTTTCTGACTGGTTTTTTTGACATGGTTTCATGTGACACTTTTCAATTGTCTTCTGGTCTGGGTGGATGGTGGGGCTTGGTTCAAGGGCCAAACCATGAGGTCAGCCAAGGGCACCTCCACAGCTCTGAGCATCTCAGCTCCGTCAAAAGAAGGAAGAGGAGGTGGTGGGAAGAGCTGAGGATGGGGAGGCTGAAGCTGCAGGATTTCCTCAAGCTGGGCTTGGCTGCAGGAAGGAGATCCCAAACCCCAGAAGACGTGACAGCCACTTAATTTTCAGAATCAGCTTTTGACAGATGCCCTCTCCCTCTGCAGGTCTTCGCCTGAACGCCAGGTCATGCAAACAGGCTCCACCCAAGCCACAGCAGCAAAGATAGCACGGGAGAAACACGGCGATATTTGCACAGAAATTTGGGTTTGTTGTGAGACCAAATCCAGGCTGAAATCCCCTCCCTTCCCCCTCAGTCTGCCTGGGCTTAGGGGCTGTGTCCTGCTCTGACATGTTTTTATTGCAGGTGATTTGTTTGCAGTAAGCAAACACCCAGATGCATCAGGCAGCCATGAAAACCAGTCTGAGCTTTGTCTGTGGGTCTGGGTGGCCCAGAGCCACCAGGTAACCTCAGCAGAACCTGGTCTCAGCCCTGAAATGGAAATGGGAAGAAGCAAAAGGGCATTTCAGGCCATTGCAAAAGGAGGTCTTTGCAATGTGACGGTTAAAAAAAATACTCCAAGCTGGGGAAATATTCCTTTTCCTTCTTTTTCACCCCAATGTGTGAATGCAGTTCGGTGTTCAGAAGAGTTCTGCTGGGAGAATAGTTCACATGGGATGTGTAAAACCTCTTTACTCTGTGCTGGGTGTTTTTCAGAGAAATGCAAATCATAGAAACATGGAAGGATTTGGGTTGGAAACCTGAAAGTTTATCTTATTCCAGCCTCTCCCTAGAGGTTGGAATACCTTCCACTGGACCAGGCTGCTCAAAACTAAAAGAATAATGAGATTTTTAGTCTTTGGAGCAATCAGTTTCAATAATATCAATTTCCAGCATCCCATGGTTCCTGCCTTTTCTTCTGTTGGGCTTCAGAGGGAGGACTGAGGGATGTGGAAGCAACAGTGGTTTGAAACAAGTGATTCCCTGCCTGTGTCTTTCTGTTCTGTATTTGAGGAGTAACCACTTCTCCCTGAGGTAAATCTGGCTCGTGGACAGGTCTGCAGGGTTGGTCCTCTCAGGGATCACAGCTAGAAAATACCAAGAAGGATCATCTTGGGGAATGTTTTTACACCTCTGCCCCATAAATACACTCTGGTTTTGTTTTGGAGGAGGGTCTGGACACCTCTTTTGTAAAAATACCAAATATTCCAGATTTGCTGATTTGCTTTGCTGCTTCAACCCAAGTTTTCTCTGTTTGCTGCTAAATTCTCATGAGCAATGCGACCTCCAGTCCTTCCTCGGGCAGATGGTGAGGTCTGAAGGAGATTTGATCCAAGGAGAGATGGGCAGAGCCTCTCAGCTCTGTGTTCAGGTGGGGAAGAAGAGACCCTCTGCTTGCATTTAAGGCAAGGAGGGAAAAATCAGCGGGAGAGGTTCACTTGTGGTGTCAGCAGCAAGGGCAAGGAGAGCTGGAGGAAGGAGGCTTGTGGCTGGGAAGGTGGGGAAGGTGGTCTGTGGTGTTCACCACCGAGCAGGAGATGGGAAAGGAGGGGCAAAGTGAGAGATGCTGGTGGTTGGAGGGAGTTCATCGCTGGTGCAGCTCAGGAAGTCGATGGAGAAGGGTGAACATCTGCCCTGTCAAAAGTCCAGCCCTGATCCTGCTCAGCATCACCCACAGAGCCCTGGGAGGGGAAGGAGCAAGCGTGGCTGAGCTGAACCCCAAAACCGGGGGCGAGGGAAGCCTGGAGCAGGGGTTGTGCTGCAGCACAGAGGGTCAGAGCCCCCAGCACAGCTCCCTTCTCCATGGACATCCTTAATCCCCTTAACCCGCTCATGGCCGTGGAGTGATGGCCGGGAGCTGGATTAGGTGGGGATGGGATCAGAAAGGAGAGAGTGATTCCACCCCTCTGCTGGGCAGGACACAGCCCCAGCCTCTCCTGGGAGAGGGGGAGTCTCCTGGGCTCCCCCTGAGGAACATCTCTGGTGTCTGCTCGATTCCTCTTTCCTGCCCACAGCCAGTGACGGTGCTGGGTCTCCTTTTGTGGGGCTGAGATGAGGCAGGAGACCAACATCAGGCTGGATGGTGGGGAAACAACCCACCTGTGCCCACCCTGTGTGCCTCTGCCCTCGGGGGGGATGTGGGAAACTCTCGGTCTGCACAAGAGTCTGGAAATTCTGGGGTAATTTTAACCTTGCCGTGGGTTGTGAGAAACCGAGGGGTTTTACAGCTTTGCTGGGCTGGGAAATCAAAGTCATGGGGTGCAGCTCCCCCAGGAGAAACATTGAGTCCCAGCTGGAGCAGGGCAGGATCGGTGCGAGCCCTCAGGATTGTGATCCCCTGGAATGTCCTTTCCCATCCTCTCAGGCTGAGGGCTGTGCCCTCTGATGAAACACAGAGCAGTGGTGACTCAGGGGAAATTAATTTTCAAGGCGGGCAGTGGTTTGGGATGTTTAGAAAAAGCACAGTTTCTTAATTTCCCCCCATCAGGTTTTCTGGGTGAAGCTTCTCGCTGTAAGGACGAGTCTTGAAGCCAAGAGATGCCATTGCAGGAGGGTTTTGAGCACCAGGGAGGATTTTGTATTGTTTGGACTAGACGACCTTTAACGATCCCTTCCATCCCAAATTATTTTACCTGGCCTGGAACCCTTCCTGCTGAGAACCTGAAACTACAGAGGTCTCAATGTGAAAGCAAAACCTGGCCTCGGTTTTGCCTTGTTGGGAAATTATTCCGTGTTTCTGGTAAAGTGACATCATCCTTTTGAGCTGCTGCAGGAAAAAGGGGTCACTGTGTCATTTCTGGTCCTCTCTCTCTTAATTTTGGCTCTTCACAGAATTCCAGAAAGTTCTGGGTTGGAAAGCATTTTAAAGCTCATCCAGCCCCACTGGAGACACCTTCCACTAACTCAGGCTGCTCCAAGCCTGGACAAACCTGGCCTTGGACACTTCCAGGGGTGGGGCGGCCACATCTTGAAGAGTTTAAAGTCTCTAGCACAACACTGGAAAATTGGGGGTTTCACTGTAGTTTTTATGAAACTGGAGTTTGTAGCAGCCTCTTTCTGAAGTGAGAAAAGAAAGGAAGACAACAAACAATTCCTGGAGCCTCTGGAGCATTTTTGCACAGGAGCAGCAACCCCAGGTGCAGGAAAATCTTTTACCTGCCCATGGAGGTTCATTTTCCAAAGGCTGAATGCCCTGGGGCCGGTTCTCACCTTGCCCCTCGGTGAATTCATCCATCTCCAAACACCCAGGAGCTGTTCAGGAGGAGCTTATTCATCACAACCCAGTCCTTGAGACATCCTGTTCCTTATCAGCCCCTCAGGGCTATCAGGAGAGGTGAGGCTGGAACGGAGCCCGGTGGATTTAATAATTCACTCTTGATTTGTGTGGCCGCCCCCGATGGACGCTGAGGTGCTGCCAGAGCCGGGATCTGATTTCAGGGCAGGGCCAGACCTTAAAGCAGGAGGATGGGGATGAATGGTACCGTTTGTTTTCCCCTTTTATTGGCGTGCTGTAAAGGTTCACCTCCAGCCTGAGCCGTCAGTTGGGCACGATGTGGCAACCCCGGCGTTCCGGGAATCGTGCCTGGAGTGGCCCGTGGACCTGTGACCCCAATCTGAGCTGACTTCAGCACACCTCTGTTTTCTCTTGAGATAAGAGATAGTGGTGAGCTGATTGTATCTCCCCTGTTCCTTACTTTTCTGTTGTTTTAGCTATTTTATTCTTTTTTTTTTTTTTTTTTTGTCGCATCTGGCAGAGTCAGAGCTGCTGTCCTGTACATTCAATCGACTTTTCTCAAGCTGGATTTGGGACAGAGCCAATTCTCCCCCCAAATCAGCATCTTCCCATCCCGTGCTTCATCTTCGGAGTCTGCAGGTGTGCCCCTCTCATCTGGCTCTGAGGTAGCTCCACTGCTTACAGAAGGTAAGTGCTTAAGCTTTGAAAATTCACAGAGCTGCAAAAAAAAGTTCCCCATCTCCTTTCCCCCAACACCAAGAGCTGCTCTCGGTTTCGTACAGGCAAAACCTGGAGTTTCACTGAAACGAGCTGGAAAAAGTCCTCCCCACCCTGTCACCCCTCTCCTTCTCCAGCTACTTATCGTGTTACAGCCTCCTGAATCTGGAATTTAAGAGGAATTCTGCCCTGAGACCAAATTTTTGAAGCAATTAAAACCAATGAGCTGCAGTGCACAAAACTCTTGTGCAGAGGGAAAAAAAAAAAAATCACTGAATAAATATTTATTTTATTCTACTGATGCTTCCTGAATAGTCAAGGAGGACTTTTCCTGCTGGGATGAGCCAGGATGAGATCCATTCCCTGTGACAAAACAAGCCTTGAGTCTGGACTTTGGCCTCTGTGGAGAATTAATTAATCTGCAGCGCTCTGCTCTTAATGAGATCTCAGCTCCTGGGTTTCCCACCGTGGGACGCTGAGCCCGGGGGTGCCCCTGCTTTAAAAATCAGAATTTCCTTGCAGAAATTCTGGCAGGAAAAAAAAGGCGATGAGGGCTGGGGTGGGTGCAGGAGTGGCCTCGAGTCTCATTTACATCTCGGAGGGTGAGAAGTGGGGCGTGAGCTGCTTTCCTGTCAGTGCCCTAAAACCCCCCTGTTGGTTTTGTGTCTCTCAGGGCTGGAGCAAGATCTCGAAGCGGGGAAAGCCCTGAGAGCTGCCAAACCTCTTTTCCTTGTGGGTGGATTCGCTGGTGTCTGGTCATGGGGTTGAGCCTCTCCTTTGTCACCGCTATTTGTGGCAGCCTTGGCTCGTTAAACGTCTGGACTTGATGATCTTAGAGATCTTTTCTGACCTAAATGATTTTATTGTCATATTTGTTCCTCCCAGGAGGTTTGCTCTGTTCTTGGAAGTGTTGGATGGGGCTTGGAGCCTACAAAATTCTCCAAGAAAAAAAAAATCCCCAAGGTGTTTTGTCCAAGTGTTCATCTTTGGACCTGAAGGAAATAGAAGTGCTTTGTGGAAGGGAGCTGCTGGGAGATGGATTCCCTTGGTCTGACCCTGGAATTGCTGTAGGATCCCATGTCCCTGAAGCCCCACCTTGCTGGGCACGGGTGCAGGAGCTGAGCTTGGGGACATTCATGTGGAAGGGGACACGTTTAATAGAGTCCTTAATGGAGGAGATTTTTTTGGCATCCCAAACTTTCCTTAACCAATAAATGCTGTGTCAGACAAGCTGCAGGGTTGGGCAGGAGGGTTTTTTCTGCCATATTGAGTGTGCCAGGGAATGAGAGGAATCTATTTTTCCTGTTTGATTTCCCTTCTCCTGCTGTTGTTGATGGACTCCTCGTCCCTTTTCCCACTGCTTTTTTGGTGCAGGAGGTTGCAGGGGTGGAATGGGACATTAATCTTTGTACTCCTTCCACATCCTTGTACCTGGACTGAGCTGGAAGACAGAACTGAGCATCTCTTTAGGGCAAAAGGGTGTTTTACAGGAATAAACAACAAAAAGAGAAAGCAAACCAGGTCAGAGATGAATCCAGGCCTCGGAGAAGGGGGGTTTGCAAAAGAGCTGGAAATCTCACAAGGCCTCATGAGATTTCTGACACTTCCCACTTCTGGCTGGGCCAGAAATACCACAAGAACAACGCTGCATCATCATTCTCAGCTCTGGCTCTGCTCTTCCCACACTCCCAGCAGGGATCTCAGCCTCCCAAACCTCCTCCAGGCTGAGGATGCTCCGGCACCGCCCGGCGCAGACGGCCGCCGGCTTTTCCTTCCAGCCCCGTGTGCTGAGCGGGGAGATATTTTTGGGCCCAGAAATCAAATGACTCATTTTGTGGATCCCAAGAACTATTTTAGGCCGGGGGTGTGCGCTTTCTCCCCTTCTCCGTGCTGATCCTGCCCGAGCATCTTCAGCCTCCCCGGGGCGGGCGGGTGCGCAAAGGGCGCTGCAGCCTCATCCTCCAGATCCAGCAGGATGGCAGAGCCTGGATGCTGCCGCTGGCCAGGGCTGTTGTGCAATCCCTCTGTTCACGTTTCAGCTCAGTCCTTACCCTTTCCGCCCTCCAGCCGGGGTTTGTTGTGCAGAGGAAGCTTCTAAAGGAGCCCCGACAAACAGACAGGAAACCGAGTCTTTTGCTGCGTGGACGGCATTGTCTGCCCGGGGCTAAATTTGAACATAAAAAAGGCTTTATTTATTTCTTTTATTTATAAATCCTGAGCCGTTGTGCTTTGAAGACAAGCCCCGGGTTGGGAAGGGCGCAGGAGAAGGGTGAGGGGAAGGGCAGCCAGCGCTGCATGGACCAAAGTCCAGCTCTGGTGCGTGGGGTGGGATCAGGGCAGGCTTGGATGCTTCAAGCCATGACCTGGAGGGATGTCCAGGTGGAAATGGCCAGCTGAGATGGTGGGGCTTGAATGGGACCAGTTTTGGGCTGGAGACTCCACTCAGGAGCTCCTGGGCCTGCCCTGTGTGGATGACGGGGAAGGTGGTGCTGGGATCCAGCCCACATTGCCTGGCTGAGGCTGAAATCCCGGGTGGCTGGATGCCCCACAGGGGCTGGGTGATGAGGGATTAATATCCAGGAGAGATTCCTGGGTGTGTTTAAAGCCAGGTTGGACGGGGCTTGGAGCCATCTTGGACAGTGTAAGGTGTCCCTGCCTGTGGCAGGGGTTGGAATGAAACCATCTCTAAGGTCCCTTCCAACCCAAACCATTCCAAGGCTCCAAGATCAGCAAGGTCAGGTGGCCACTCCTTGTCCACACCTGGAGTCACCACCACTGGCTTTGGCCACCACCTCATGTCCCCAGCAGCATCAGAGCTGCCTCCCACCAACCCATGGGCTCCTGGTGCCGCCAGGAACCCTGGTGAGACCATCAGAGAAACCAGAGGCTCCTCTGGAGATGTTTTTTAGTTTATTTTCCATGTACCAGTGGGTATTTCCAGGCAAAGGTAGTGTGAGAGGGGCAGGCAGATCTCGGTCACCGCAGCAGACTTTAAAAAGTGAAAACGCGAAGTCGAAAGCTGCCGAACCTGCAGCAACTTCCCAAATCCCACCTGAAATTTAGCAAAAGGCACAAGGAAAGTAAAAGTTCCACCGTTGCTTTTTTGGGGGGGTTGGTGGGGGTTTTTTTTAATGTTGTTGTTGTTCTTGGAGAAACATCACCCTTTGTTCTGAGAAAAGGGAAGCGCTTGGGGCCGTGGGTTCTGGGGAGTTGTGAATCTGCCCCTCAGGAGAGCAAAATTGGGGTGAACTCCAGCACCCAGAGATGCACCAGGGCTTGGGCAGTGCAACAGCGATGCTGAGGCTCCTGTGGCAGAGCCAGGAGCTGCAGGAGGAGATACAGGGGTGACACAGAAGAGGAGAAACCTCTTATCCACCCCCTCCGCCCCATCAGGAGCACGGACGGGTTTGGGAACGGAGCTGCTCCGTCTCTCCCCTCCTGCTGGTGAGGTCGGGCTCAGCTGCACCAAACCCCACCGGTCACAGGGACCCTTTTCTTCATTTCACCCTCCCCGACCCCAGGATGGAGGAGCCACTTCCACATTTGCTGCTGGCCACGGCCAAAAAGCCCTTGGAGCCGTTTCTGCCCCTCCTGCCCGGCCTGCCTCGCTCGCAGATGCTCAAACCACACGTTCCTTCGCCCAGCCCGGCCCGTCACAGCTGGACACGGCTGAAAATACCCCAAAATAACGCCTGGCCACAGGAGTCCTGCGAGGGTCTCCCAGCCAGAGCAGCTGGGGCTGAGAGGACAGGCTAAAAATAGGGGTGTGCTGCAAGTTTCTGAAGATCCCGAAGCAGTGCGAGGTGAAACTCGCTCTGGGTTAACTGAAAAGCTGAGGGTGTCCTTGGGGTTATTTCTGCTTTGGGGGGGGCTCAGTAGGAGGAATGGGGGAGCCCTCCTGGGCATGGGTTTGGCGGGGTGTCCCCATCACCTGTGTTTGCTTTGTGGGGTCACCACCCTCGCAGGGAGCTGCATTTTGGGGCCCAAAGGTGCTGAAGCTGTGCTGTATCCACAGGTTTTAGTGGGTTTTTGGGGAGAAATCTGCAGGTTTGGCACCTTTGCCTCATACAGAGGATCCCGATGTAGCTGCACACTCCAACTCAGCCCCACCCTGCCCAAGAGGACCCCCAAATCTCACACAAGGACAGCAGGTGGAGCATGGAAAACCACTCTCTGATATTTCCACCCGTGATCCACGAGCTGAGGACACACGTGGAATTGAGTGTGGTTGTTTTTGGGACCCCTCCATCCCCCTCCAAGTCCAGGGGAGTCCATCCCATCCCCGTCCCCCCTGGCCTTGCACAACCCTCCGGGCCCTTCTCCTTCTCCTTCCTCGCCCTGGGTGAAATCAGAGCTGTTATTTCAAAGAGAAGCTTGTGATTTATCGCTGTAATCTCGACCACAAGTTGAGCTGGCAGGAGTTAGGGGAGCCACGAGGAATAACAGAGGCCTTGGCCATTCATTTCAGCATCCCCCGAGCTCTTGAGGTTTTTATTTCTTCGGTACAGCAGCAGGGAAATACGGGTTTCTCATAGAAAGAGGAGAAAATGGAGAGGAAATAAAAAGATTTGTGCTGAAGTGGCTCCAAATGGGGCTGTTTCTTTGTGTTTTGGTTTTTAAAAATCAGCTTTTTGAGCTTTAAAACCTGAGGTCATTGCAGCAACCAGAGGAAGCAGCCCTGCCTGGCAAAGGGGATCACCCTGGGGTGGTGCTGCTGGTCCAAGGGCAGAGCTGAGTGCGGCTTTCTCCCTATTTTTCTCATTTTTTTTCTTCTCTATAAGTCACTTTTACAGCTCCCAGCAGCCAGCCCGGGAAGAACAGCTTTGCAGGGATGTTAATGAGTCTTTAAATCAAAGGTTTGTGGTGGCCAAAGCAATCCTGGTGTCTCCTTCCAGAGAGGGGCTGCACAGAGAACTCCCCAACCCTGCCTGGCTGTGAGGGAACGGCACTTTCATCTTCGTTATTTCACTTTTTCCTAATTTATTTCTGGTTTTGCACTTTATTTAAGGCTTTCAATCCTATTTCCCCCCACTTTTGAACGGACCTGGAAGATGATTTTTTGCTAAACATCACTGAGATGCACGACATGTTATGGAATTTCAAACCCTGGAGAGAGTCACTAAAGCTGTCAAATTTCCCAATTTTCTCAACACTTGAACTCTTTGCATCCAATATTCCAAGCTCCTGGTGTGCTCAGGAGAAATCCATCCATTTTTTAATGCTTTTTCCTTATTTTACAGAAGAAAAGGCTGTTTTTTTTCCAGGCTGGCTGCAGACTGTGGGGGAGTCAGACAGATTTTAACACACTCTGAGGAAATGACAAAGCATCAACTCCCCTGCAAGGCACTGAGATAGTTTTCATTAAAGCCAACCTTTGCAAGGAGTTGTTTTCCAAATGAAAAAAAAAAAAAAGAAAGAAAAAAGGAAACAAAAGGAAAAAAAGAAAAAGAAAAAAGAAAAAGAAAAAGAAAAAACAGGAAAAAGAAAAAGGAAAAAAGGAAAAAAAGGAAAATAGGAAAAGGAAAAGAAAAAGATAATAAACTTGCTCTTTCTTGGCCTTTCTGCTTTGCTGATCCACTTTGACATTTATTAGCAATTATTTATTTCCTTCCCTGTTGGCTGTTTATGGTGCAATTTTTCAACCAAATAGGCATTACTCAATAATAACCCCTGCAGAAAGGCAATTAGGAAACGTGAAGTGGGTGGTTACAGAGATTGTGGGGCTTTTCCCAGCCCCAAAATCTCTTTTTTTTTTGGCCTAAACAGAGCTGGAGATGCCACTCAGGGAACAGAACCCTGCCAGGCTGTGGGATTGGAGCATCACAACCTCATCTCATCTTCATCCCATCCTCATCCCATCTTAATCACAACCTCATCCCCATCCCATCCTCATCCTCATCTCATCTTCATCACAACCTCATCCCACCCTCATCCTACCCTCATCCCATCCTCATCCTCATCCCACCCCCATCCTCACCCTATCCTCATCCCATCCTCATCCTCGTCTCATCCTCATCCTATCCTCATCCTCATCCTAATCCTCATCCTTGTCTCATCCTCATCCCAACCTCATCCTCATCCCAACCTCATCCCATCCTCATCCCAAACTCATCCCATCGTTTTGTCCCTGCTCTTTGCAGCTTTTGCAAGGAGCCACGAGGTGCAGAGCCCAGATTTAGGAAGGCCCTGCTTTCGCTGTCTCCTGGGTAATAATCTTCTTTCTTCCCTTTGGGTTTGGGTGATGAGGAAGAGCTGCAAGAAAACAGGATTCTTGTTCCTTAACGAAAATGCTCGGTGCCCAAAGACTCCCACGAGTTCCCATGAAGCCGCAAGGTAGTGCAAAACTGAAAAGAAAATGAAAAATATTTCGAAAGCCGGCTCAGCCTTTGGGTGCAGCATCTCAGGAGCGTTTCCCCATTCCACCTCTTTGTGGGGACAGCTCAGGGCAGGTCACCCACCCTCCAAAATCCCCCCTGAGCCACGGCTTTCCCAAGAAAAGGCTCCTTGCGTGTGAGAAGCCACAGTGGGGGGAAAAAGCCCAACCAGATTTGAGTTGAAATTACGGAGTTTTTAAGGAAAAAAAGCCATTTTCTGGCTGTGCCTTGCGCTGATCACCCCTTGATCTTCCTGGGGGTGCTGAGGGGAGTCAGGGCATGGTGCTGGTGGGGTTTGGGCACCTCCCCGATGCCACCCAGCTGGGGATGAGTGACAAAAGCCCCCCTGGGCACCGCTGGGCGCTGGCAGGAACCGCGCTAGAGAGGGGTGAGAGCACAGCGGGGGCTGCTCGAAGGTGGGGACAGCCCAGTGCTGGTTCTGCTTGGCTGGAGCTGCCACCCAAAATAATCAAACCTCACCCCCAGCGTTTCTGCTGCTGAGGGAAACTTCATTTTCATTTTCCGACCGCTCTCCCGGCCGGGACGCAGGCGAGGGGAGCTCAGGGTGGGGAGGGTGGGGGTTGTTTGGCGCCGAGGGCCACTGAAATGCCACTTGGGCTGGCTCTGGGGTGGCTTTTGGCCAGGGAGGGTGGCCTGAGAGTGAGGTGGGGAGGGGATACAGCCAGAGCAGCGCTGGGAGTGGGATCGTAAATCACGGATTGGTTTGGGATGGGAGGGATCTTAAATCTCATCTCGTTCCAGCCCTGCCACGGCAGGGGCACCTTCCATCATCCCAGGGTCCTCCAAGCTCTGTCCAACCTGGCCTTGGACATTTCCAGGGATCCAGGGGCAGCCACAGCTGCTCTGGGCACCCTGTGCCAGGGCCTGCCCACCCTCCCAGGGAACAATTCCTGCCCAATCTCCCATCCCTCCCTGCCCCCTCAGTGTGAATCCAATCCCCCTTTCCTGTCACTGCAGCTCTTGCCCAAACTGTCTCTCCATCTTCCCTGTGGGCACAATTAAATCACTCTGGATCTTGTCTTTTCCAGGCTGAGCAATCCCCATCCTCCCATCTTTTCCTCAGGGCAGAGCTGCTCCATCCCCCTGATCATCCTGGTGCCTCTGGACTCGCTCCAGCAGGTTGGGTGGAACACTGAGCTGCTCCCAGCAAACCCGTGGGATCACAGATGGATGGGGAAGGTGTCCTTGCCCATTTCCAACCCAGACCATCCCATAAATCACACACTACCCCCCTCCAGGCTGTGATAATCATGAAATCATCCTCCCCTCTAACCCATAAACTCCACAGACACCAACAGCTCCTCCAGACAAGATTAAGCTCTCCTATAACAAATCCAGAGGGTTTTCCCTCTATTTATGTGGACTATCAAGGCTCGTAGACAGCCCCTTGAGCATCCCTTGATGTCTGCCATGAATCCCACATTTCCTGGTGCCTGCACTTCCCCAGCCAAACCCCTCCCTCCGTGTGTATTAAATATTTCCTTGGTGTTTCCAGGGGGCTCAAAACATCTCCCTGCGTGGATTCCTTTAAATTCCACCCCCCAAAGCAACCCTCTGGATGATGGGAAGTGGGAATGTTCGTGCTGAGGGTCTTATAGGGAGCCTGGGAATTATTTTGCTGCTAACAAACTTTGCTCACGCCTGGGCAAAATGCAAATAAATAAAATAAATTAAAAAAAAAAAGCAAATCCCAATTCCAGTGTTGCTAAAGCACAGGGCTGAGATCACAGAGATTTGTTTGGGGTGTTGATTTCTTTTTTAGCTGCTTGTTCTTGGTATTTGCTTGGGAAAAAAAAAAAAAACGGTTATCTGTTTGTAATAAATAGAACATTGTGAAAAACATGACTTCTGAGCAAATCTTGGAAATTAGGAGCTTCAAGTCCTTCTGGATTCGTCCCTTCATGAGGGGAAAAGATCTGGCTAGAAATAACAAGCACAGCCTGGGAGGCGAACAGTGAGAATATTCTGTCTGAACAGGAAGAATCCTGGAGAACCATTAGAGCCAGTGTTAATTAGGGCTGATTGACTGAGAGCAGAGTCTGGCACGAGCCTGCCAGAGCTGCTGAGAGCCCGTGTCGAGTCACTGGGAAAACCACAGGCTGTTGTTAGAGGGGAAAAAATTTAAAAAATATAAATACATGAGCAGGTGCGACTTCCTGTGGTCCTGAGTGATGGAGGAGCCTGGAATTGGGGAATCAACCCAAATTTCTGGAGGTGGTGCCCCTGTTCTGCAGACCCAGCCCCGTTTTGCACTCTCAGAGGGTGACTGGGGAATCCTCTTCTATCTCTGCCAGGGATGTGCATCCCAGGAATGTGGCTCAAAAGGTGGGAAAGAGGGAATGGAGGAGCTTTTCTCCTCCATCCCTCCACAGAGCTCCCATGGTTGGGTCCAGCCCGGCCTTGGAGAGCTCTTCTCTCCAGAGAAAGCTTTAGGGCTGTGCAAAAGCACTTCCCCAAATCCTCGCTGCTCTTTCACCCCTGGCTGCTCCTGCAAGAACCACACGGGCACAACGTGAGTTACTGAGGGAAAATGTGGAGAAAGCAGCGAAAATCCCAGTGAGGGAGGGTTCTGGCAGCCTGGGAAGCAGCTCCACAGGGCCTTTGGAATGTGCTTTCTGCAGCTCAGAGGATGGAAACCCTCAGGGGCTCAGTGGAGAGGCCACTCCACTGGGAGCCATCTCCCTGCCCCTTCCTCCAAACCCTGAAATTTCTGATTTACTGACTTTTCCACGATTTTCTTTTAGCTGCCGTAAATTCCCCCAGCTTTACCAAGCCTGCTGTGACATCAGTGACAATCCCAGCTGGGGCTTCTGGTGCAACACCAGGAGCAGATCTCCATCACCACCTCCTGTAGCTCAATTAGAGGCTGGGAAACATCAAAAAAACCCCTCCACCACCCCTTGCTGTGGTTTTTTCGCATGGTTTGGGGCTGGTTTGGCTCTGTCCCTCCTCCCTGCACACCTTGATCCCCTTTGCCCACGTGCTCCAGCCATAAATGTAACGGCACGGTCAGAGTCTCACCATTATTGCCCGTCCTGCTCTTGTACAATCACCAAGCTGGCTCTTTTGACTCGCCGACTGCTCCCTCCAGCAGGGATTTTGTGCTGTCATCCAGTTAATGCAGGAAGTGGTCCTTGGAATGGAAAATTTCAAATATTCAGTGGGCTGGGCTGGTTCGCAGGGCACGGATTTGGGTGCGATGCTCCACTGCCAAGTGTCTGCTCTGCTCTTTGGGGTTTTTTTTCCCCCAAGAAAAATAGATTTTTTGCGCTAAAATCCACTCGGTGCCCCTGGAAGCTGGTGGGAGGCAAAGGGAATGGGGTTCATCGCTGGCCACCAGCACTGGAAACCTTGGAAAACACCCCTAGGTGCCAAATGGAGCGCTGGGGCGAATTGCTGCCCCAAAGCCCTCTCGAGGAACTGCCTCATTGGCTGCTTAATCACCTGTTAATCACCTGTTAATCAATCACCTGTTTCACAGCAAAGCTCTGACCCTGCTGTGGGTTTTGAAGCTCTCCCCGCCTGCCTGGTTCCCTGGGAGCAGGGACACAGGTTTGGAAAAGGCTCTCAAGAAGCCGATGAGATTCCTGGGGTTGTCATGTGCAGACTCAGGAGCTGGGCTCGCTGATCCTTGCGGGTCCCTTTGAGCTCAATTTATGCCATGGGTGCTGTCCCTTCTGCTCCCAGCTCGGTGTCCCCTGGCACCAAGAGCGGTGGCTTTGGTCGGGTGGTAATGCCCAAGGGTGCATCAAAGCAGGGCTGCAGCTCAGCTTCCTGCCTGAGTCCTCAACTAAACCCAATCCCACAGATAACCCGGGGTTTATTGCACCCAAACAACCGGGAATTTGAACCCAGCCACCATGCAGCAGATAAAACCTGGAAGACACCCAGCAGCGAGAGGGAAAGCTTCACCTTTAACCACGGCTCTGCCCTTCTTGCCAAGCGTGTCCAAGGGATGCTCCCCCAAAACAAAACCCCTTCTCTCTGCTTGGGCACAGTTCTTGGGGTGCTGGAAGCCAGAGTTTTGGGGCTCTCTGGAAGCCAGAGTTTCTCCCTGGCACGGCTGCCAAGGTAGAGGTTGTAGAGGAACAGAGAGAGCTTCGTATTTAGGAAGTTAAAGCGCGAGCGAGTTCCCTAAAGGGATGGACTGAAGGTGAGGAGATGGTGAGGGGGGAAAAGCACGCAGCTGTGGAGCCACAGGGACCACTGCCCCCAGTGTCCCCAGCGCCCCCAGTGTCCCCACTGTCCCCAGTGTCCCCAACATGAGCAGGCACCGGGCCTGCTGCGCCCAGGTCACCCCGAGCCACATGATCCGCGAGGTCGGAGCAGCGACAGCAACAGGAACAATCTGTGGGAGAGGAACTTCGGGATGAACCCAACTTCTCTAAAGTATAAAAAGAGCCCGGGGGGGGGGGGGGGGGGTGCTGCAGAAGGTTTTGCACGTCCTCCCCTCCCCTCCCCTCCCGCTGCCTCCCAGCGCTGACGGTTGGGAGCCGGCGCTGGCCTGGGGTTGTGCAACTCCGGCCGAGAGCTCTTGGCATCGCCTCCATCGCCCTCCCAGGAAAGGAAACACAACCCCAGCCGGGCTCGGAGGGCCTTTGCAAAGGCTCAAACTGCTCAAGAGCAGCAGAGGTGGGAATTGTAAGGAGTGGCTGTGTTTCCTGCCAGAGGATGCTCGTGCACCTCAAAAAATTCAGTTCAAAGCCGAGCAGACCTCCAGCATCTTGTCTGCACAGCTGCACCAGGGGGAATGAGAGTTTTTTTGGGTCCTGTTCCTATCAATTTTTCCTTTTTCCTTTGGTTTATTGGTGTTTCCGCTTGCTGGCCCAAAGCAGTGGGGGAAGGATGTGCCCCTGGTGCACCATGGCTTTCACAGCAGCTCTCTCTCTCCCTGCAGGCACCCTGAAAACAATTACACTTCTGAAAGCCTATTTTTGGCTTGGGGAAACACTATTTCTGCCTGAAACCTTCCAAAGAACAGAAAAACCCCACAGAAGGTGAAGGCAAAACTTGTGGGGCGGCCCCACTCCAGACCAGAAGTGCCAATCTCCAAGGCAGACCTGGTGGCACTTCCAGGAGATGGGACAGATGCTGGGATATCATCAGGCACGCCTACAGATGTTTGCGATTTTTTTTTTTTTTTTTACCATGGATTATGAACTATAAAAAGTGTCACCCCATTTAAAAAAACCTGTTTTAGGTGTCCTTTGGCCCCCCCTGCACTGTGTGACATTTTCTCCTCATTTAAAGGAAAACGTTCTGCTGATTGGAGAGAGGGGAATAGCAGAGGAGAAAATGAGCTCCTAAATTCCAGGTACTTTGTGGTACTTGCTGGAAAATTGGCCTTCAGTATTAGAGCAAACTGCTGGGGCCAGAAGGAGAGAGCTCAAAACGTGATGGGATTTTAAAACTGCAGCTCACCGAAATGAATGAGGAGCTGAGATTCCAGGAATTCTGGTTTTATTTAACTTATAGGAAAGGAGGAAGAAACAGATGGAGTCACTGCTCCTGAACTAAAAATACTGTTTAGAGAAGGACATCTGCAATGCAGCTTTGAATGTCAAGGTCCTCGGTGTTTGGACTGTTCTCCTTCAAATGTCACCTCCCGATGTTTGGAGAGGTGGAGAGGCTGGAAATGCAGAGATTGCAGCCATTCCCTTCTTCCCTTAAAAGTACTTGTTCGCCTGGAAGTTTTGCAATGAAATGGAAAGGAAATCGCGTTTTCAGCCTGTGGTGCAGGGATGGGGATACCCCTGACCTGTCTGTGCCGTTTTGGGATCCCTGAGTGCTGGATCTGGACTGGTCCCAGCTGCTGGAGGCTGTTTGGGGACGTGAGAGTCACCAAGAAATCTGACATGTCATTCATAAAACTTCTGGGAGAGTATTTGTGAAAGCCAAACAAATTCTGCCCCTCCCAGCATGGAATAAGTGACCTTTGTCCTGGCTTTTATTTTCACTTTCGAGCTCTTGCCTGCTGAGGTCAAGCTGTTTATTAAGTTTGGCAGAATTATTAAAGAGGCAGCATTAATCGCCCCCGTTATTTTATCTTGCCGGCCACTGTCTCACTGTGCTTTTGCCAAGGTCAGGAATTATGCAAAAAAAAAATCGAGATGTCCCACAGTGCCACAAGGCAGCTCCAAGAGAACCCAGAAAATTTGGGTTAAAAGGCACAAAAAAATTACCCATTTGTGTCTTGTCCCTCCATTCAGGGAGCCTTGGCAGTTCTTGTTTCTCGAAAAAAGGAAGGGTGATATTCTCATGTAATGACAGGACTCCGGGAGCTGGAGGTTTAGAGGGAAAAAGAAATTCACAAGTATTGTACAAGTCACCCTAAAAGGGTGAATAATCACCTGTGCTTTCCCCTGCTGCAATAAGGGACTCTCACTTTTCTTCTCGGATAAGCCTTGGTTGATAGGATTATATCAATGTGGGGCAAAGAGTGAGCAAGTCAGGCCATAAACTCCATCGGCTCCGGTGTGTAACTTAACCCCTGATTATTTAATCCCTGATTATTTAACTCCTGGAGTAGGATGTGCTATCTCTTATCAGGGCTCAGGGGAACATCGCCTCCCCTTAATCCCGTGTTAAACATTAATGAGCTGTCACAGTGCTGGATTCCCAGAAATCTGCTGAGTTCAGATCATCCAGAGGGATGAATAATGGGGTTGATCTGAAATAGCTGCAGGACAGAGTGGGTCAAGGCTGTGGGGGAAGGCTCCCGTGGGTGTCAGCAGTCCCTGGTGTGGTTGAGGTCTCTCTTGGCCAATGTCAAGGCTTCACCAGGCTCTTGCTTCAGTCTTGCGGTCCAGCAGCCGCTTCCCTGCAGATGTTGAAAGGAAAAGAGCGAGAGAGGAGGGGGCCAGGCCGGGTTTCTGAAAGCCCTTTCAGAGCTGCTTTCGTCGCTGTTGATGGCAGAGCACACGGAATTCTCACGTGAACCTCTTCAGATGGTGGCTCCAGCCTGAACTCCCCGCTCTAATTACCTCTGCCAAGTGCAAGCGCTGCCCTTTGAGGGAGGTTTGATTTCTCATCTATTCCTTTCATCTAATGGTTCCTCGTGCTCGGGCTCCAAGCCGTGAAAACAGCTCTTAATCTACCTCCCGCCTCCCACCAATTATTTAATACCTGGGTTTTATTCCTTCTCATTTGTCTTTCTAACTACCCTAATTTCTCCGGTTTCCCTCATCAGCGTTTTCCCAAGCTCTTTATTGTTTTCTGATTGCCGTAATTCCGCAATATCTTTTGGCACTAAAGCCCGGCTCCCCAGAGGAATGGGCTCATGAATTTATACAGTGGCATTACCCAGGCTTTGCAGACGAGTCCCGGGGCTGATTTGGCTGCCCAGAAATGCTCCTTCTGTTCCTGCCTCTCCTGTCGCTGAACCCCTTGAACGAGCAGGAATTGGCAAGGCAGGAATTGCGCTCTTGGTATGAAGAGCTGCGAAAGTCTGAGTCAAGAATTTTGGAGTAAATTAAAGAGTAAATTAAATATTCGGCCTCCTCCCCACCCTCTGTGCCCATGACTCGGCAGAGCATTTCTCTCTTCATTCGTCAGGGCAAGAGTTTCAGCCTGGGGAGGAAATTTTCCCCGTGGTATTAATTTCTTCTACTTCTTGCAGCAGAAGCACATTTGAGAATTCGTTCCTGAAACTTCCCATGTTCTAATTTTACATGACAGGACTGTCAGAAGCAGCACATGAGAGAAATGAGATCTCCTCCGCAGCTTTGGGGTGCCTGTGCTGCCCTAGAAGGGCTGGTGAGACTCAGAGCTGCTCCCCTGCTCATTAATACCAAATTTCCTGCCTTGGTTACAGAGCTTTTAAGTGACAAAAACTCAGCCTGGGCCCAGCTTCTATTAAATCCTCTTTAAGCAATGCCACCTCTTTTTTTTTTTCCTGCTTGGCAGATGAATCCGCCTTCTAACTAAATACTTGAGTGCACTCATGCCAGAAGAGGAGATTTAAATATGATCAGTATGAGGAAATACGTTGGGATGCTGGGAATAGACACGTTCCAGGGCGTTTATCTGTTTATCTTACAGGGCTGCCCCAGATTGAGGATTGGCTCAGGCAGGAGCCAAATGTTGCTCTGAAGGTGCTTTGCCTCTTCCAGTAATTTGTTTCCTTTTCTGTCTGAGAGTGGAATTAAGAGCGTCACAAATTATGGCGAGGGGTTGAGCTTGTGAAATGTTCTGCATTTTTCGAAGGGCAGGAGGAGGCAGCTGCACGGTGAGTGCTTGGCGGGTGGATGGGGATCTGGTGGAACTGCCTGGACAGAGACCAGGATTTGGGTCCCTGATCCTCCACGACTCCTTCTGGTAGCTCATCCTGCTTGAAAAGAGCAAATAATTGCAAATCCTGTCAGAATCCAGCGCTCCTAAAGGCCCCCAGGGAGGCTGCTCAGGGTCAGAGCGTGAAAGTGGTTTCCTTTCTGGCTCGGTGGTTATTGGCCTCCTCTCAAGTGCAGGATGAGATGAGCAGAGACTGATGTGTAATCACTTGGTTGGGAACCAGGAAGAGCTCAGAAAACACCCGAAGATCCAAACACCTCCGATTCTGGGAAGGTTTGGGTTGGCACTTAATGGTGGGGTTTGACCTCTGTTGTCTTCAGGCAGGAATTTGTATTTGCAGACAAATCTCAGATCAGGGCTTGGTCGTGAATCAATCCAGGCGGACCTGAGGTGCTGCAGGCCAAGGCCTTTGAGGGTGAGGGCTGGAAATGCCATCAAAATGTGAATTCATGAACAAAAATCAACATCTGTCAGTTCCCATGATCATGGCTGGGAGGAGGAGAACCCTTTCTAGGCTCTCTCCATTAGATTTCTCCTCCCGTATCACTTGGACACCAAGAGCAACAAGAAGGACCCAACTCTGGGCCAAACCTTGAAAGTCTCCCCAGAACCACACCCAGTCCCAGTCATGGTGCCCAGTGCTGTTTTCCAGGCCCCAATTAGTGGATGTTCATTAGCAGGGGTGCTCGGGGGGGCTGACACCGCATCCCCCACAGCTCTCCGTGTCTCACCACCCCAGATGTCTGTTGGTGCTCTGCTTTTTTGAGCCCAAAAGTGTCATCACCTTCTGCCCGCTGGGTTTTTTCCTCTTTTCTGGCCTGACAGGAGCAGGTCACGGGACAACCTGTCACGTGGAACCAACCGCCCGCATCTTGGCGTGGTCCTTACCCACCTTTTTTTATCTTCGGAGAGACCAGATTACAACCATAAAAGGGAAGAACGGAATTTTGAGTGAGGAGCCCTGCTCCGATTGGCTGAGTGCCGATTCGCGACGGTTTCGGGGGGAAATAACCAGATGGGAGCAATTTTTGGGCCCGAGAATAAAAACAATACAACAAAACCATGTGGTTCACCATTGAAACCAAGACAGGACTTTCGGTGCTGGTGCCTCCCGTTGCTCTTGGTTCCACCTGCATGAAACTGCAGGAGGGCCCTCACTTCCACATGGGCACGGCCGCACTCAGCTCCTGGTTCCCATAAAAGCTCTCTGCACACACCACCAGCTGATGCCAGCTGAGATAACATCTCCTGGAGGTTAGTGGGAAGGACCTGGTGGTCAGGTTGGTTGAGAAGAAGAACTGTACCCACCTCCTGTGAAGCCATCTCTGCAGCCACGGCCAGCTGGTGTTACCTGGGGTAACATCTGGAGATGGAGCTGGAGGCCCAGTTGGGAGGAAATCAGACCTGCAATCAACCTCTGTCATCTTCCAGGCTGGGAGAGCCTGAGCAACAGTTTATTGTGGTCGAGTATCTGCAGATCCATGTCTGAAAATCCAGCAGAACAAAGTCCCTTCGTGCCTGAACATGTCTTCCACTCAACTCTTCTTAGATCACTTGTTTAAAACCAGGGCTTTAATCCCTCGAGAAACTCTCCTAAAACGTGCCCCTAGCTCTGAGTTACAACGCTGAGTAAATATGATAAAAAAGGCTCCAAGGGTTTCCTGGAAACTTTGGCAGCCATGCTCTGGGAGCAGATGTTGGTGACCACCAAAGTTCTTGTAAGCCATGGAGATATTTTTCTATTTAACACTTAGCATGAGAAATGTGACAGCTGATTTAGGGTATTTGTGTCCAGGGGCTGGAGGTGTTTGCCTCACCCTTTCTGGGAATGCCACACCCATGCAAATCCTTCGGTAGGTGACCTCATCCAATAAGAAGAAGATGGCTTTATGGTTAATGTTGTTCTTGGAGTTGGAAATGAACTCTTGCCACTGAGGTGATGACAAACATGTGCTTTTCTTGAGTGCTCAGGGTGGCAGTGGGGCCACCTGCGACCAGGAGAGGTGAACCCAAGTACCTGAGGAGCGAGGCAGCCTGGCTGCCATGCTGGGGGAGGTTTGCTTTAACCACCTCCCAGAAGAAGGGAGGCTGGCAGCCTGTGGCTCCTTCCCTGAACTGAAGTGGGCTGTTGGTGCCCCCAGTGCTGCTGCTCCAGGCAGCATCGAGTCCATTGTTGGCTTCTTTGGCGAGTCCATCCAAGCCCACAGAGATGCACCTCGCAGGTGACTGCACAGATGTCTCACCTTGCTCTGTCCATCGCTTTCCACCCCATTCCTCCTCATATCCACCCCTCCCTCCAGTCTCCCCTTTCCCCCATTTCAGACAAGCACCAGCAACCCTGGAGTGGCCCAGCACCACCACCCCACCTCTCCCTCTCCCACCATGCCCCTTCCTCTGCTCCTGCGCCAGCCCCAGGTACCTTGAGCTGTCCTGTGGCAGCAGTTCCTTGGTTCTCCTCACTCCACCACCCGCTGCAATCCCTCTGCCTGCTCCACTGCTCTATTTCTTCAGTGCTGACCGCAGTGGTGGCTCCCAGGGCCTATCGCAGCACCCCAACCGTGGCGCCTGGCCCCACAAAACCAGAGGGGAACCACAGCCTCTTACTCATTGGTACCTGAGGGATGCTGCCCCATCGCCTCCTTCCCGCTGGGCAGTGGTTTGGGAACAGGGGGAAGAAGTGGCTGTGACTGTCTGCTCTGGGGTGTCCTCCATGGCCACCAACCCAACATCCTGGGGCTCTCCAAACCCAGCCTTGGCTGCACAATCCCAGGTCTGGTCAAGGGATAAATGAAGGCGGTGGTTGCAGGTTTGCTGTCCATGTGGTTCAGGGATGAAGGTGGTGGTTGCAGGTTTGTTGTCCCCATGGTTCAGGGATGGAGGAGGTGGTTGCAGATTTGTTGTCCCCATGGTTCAGGGATGGAGGAGGTGGTTGCAGTTTTGCTGTCCATGTGGTTCAGGGATGGAGGAGGTGGTTGCAGGTTTGTTGTCCCTGTGGTTCAGGGATGAAGGTGGTGGTTGCAGGTTTGCTGTCCATGTAGTTCAGGGATAGAGAAGGTGGTTGCAGGTTTGCTGTCCATGTGGTTCAGGGGAACACTGGTGGTGAGGCAGCTCTGGAAGCTGCACTGGAGGCCTGGGCAGAGCCAGCCCAAGGAATGGTTTGTGTGGTGGTTTTCCTCGTGCTGAGTTAGCCTTGAATCACCAGGGTTTGGGTTTAAACTGGGTTGTTCTGCAGGAAGAGTGACAAAACTTGCTGGAAGCATGGCTGAAGCTCTCTGGGTGCTTCAGATTGTCCTCAGAATTGCTCCCTGGGCCAGAATTGTGCTGATGTCCCACTGTGCTGGCTGTGAGCAGAGGCCAGGGACATGCAGTCATTCACCCAGAGCTGCAAGGGAAGCTTGGGCAGGAGCTCAGTAAATCCACCCCAGCTCCCACCCTAAGCAGGCTCCAGACTCCCAGACCACAGGTTTCCTTCCCAGTCTTTCAG
Source organism: Brachypodius melanocephalos (assembly GCA_013398615.1). NCBI lineage: Eukaryota > Metazoa > Chordata > Aves > Passeriformes > Pycnonotidae > Brachypodius > Brachypodius melanocephalos. Next base: position 2,276,007 of record VZSR01000393.1, read on the forward strand.
CCCTAACCCCAAACCAGCCTGCAGAGAGCCAGGAGGAATTGCACAAATGCCTTGGGTGCCTTCCAGAGCAGCCTCCTGAGCATTGCCTGGGTGCCCCCAAGACGCTGGCAAACCCCAGCCCTGGGCACAGCCTGGTGCAAGGGACACCCAACCCTGCCCAGAACAGCCAGGGAGAACAAAACAGGAGTTTTGAGGATAATTCAAATGACAAGGAGCACTTTTCCCTGGCAGGATGGAGATAGGGATGGGTGGGACTTGGAAAAACACGGTCTGGAGGGATGTGTCCCTGCCTGTGGCACAGAGTTGGGGCTGGGTGGTGTTTAAAGTCCCTTCCAACCCAATTCCAGGGCTCTGTGACACTGCCACCATCCCACCCTGCAGACAGCCCATAAAACCCAGCAAGATGCAGCAGGGTGAACAACAACAGGCAAATGAGCATTGAAAAAAAAAAAAAAACCAACAAAAAAAAGCATAATTACATATATATATATATAAAAGCGTTTTAACTACATGGCAGCTTGGTCGAACCCCTGTTCCTGTATTTGCTTAGCTGAGGGCTATCTTTGCAAGCCTTCGCTGCCAGATGTTCCCGTATTTGCATGCGGGGCGGAGGGGAGGGATGCTCGGCGGGTCCCGGCGCTGCAGCCGGATGGCGATTGCCACCCAGCGGCTGCTCTGCTTCTCAAACTCCCCCAAAATCGCTTCTCCAAGCGCAGAAAAGCCGAGGCTTTTCCCTCCATCAGGGACTCTGAAATCCGCGGGCGCTGCTTTCCCAGCCAGGGGGATTTGGGTGCCTAGGAGGGACACAGAACTGATTTTTATTTGTTTGTTTTATTTTTTTTTCAAGTGCAAGTCACTGCAGCTCTGAAGAATCCTTGCTGACACACCTTGGACCATATCCTGACAGGGGCTGGCAGACCCCATCCTCAGGGAAGGTCCCAGCAAGGATCTGGGGGAATTATCCTCACATCTCCAAAGCCCCCTTTTCATAAAACCACAGAATTTTAGGGTTGAAAGGAAACTCCGGGGGTTAAAAAACCCAACTTCCTTTCCCTCCTGAGCTTATTCCTCAGCTCGGGTCACACCAAACAATAAATCTGGGCATAATTTAAAATCTGTGGCTGCCTCAAGTTTTTGTCACAGAGAGCAGAGTCAGAGACATCCCAGCCACCAGGCACCTGGGCTTTGATGGGTTTCCAGCTGGTCCCTCCCATGCTGGGGCTCGTTTTTGGCCCTCGTGATTTTTTTTACCTGGAATGCAAACAGCAAAGTCCCCTCAGCAAACACAACTCTCTGCTGCGGCTCCCCCAGGGATTTTTTTGAAAGCCGTATTTTGTACTTCTGTATTGTTACCTGTAGAAATCATAGTTAATTAATAGAATTATTCCATGTACCTCCAGCAGCACCAGCCCTACTCCTAAAACAGCTTTTAAAATCCTCTTCCCATTACTTACTCAGCAAACAGCTCTCACCTTTACACAGAGGCCTCTCCCACACACCTATTTAACCACAAACCCTCTAATTTCAGCACAGTGCACCTTGCTGTGGTTAATGAGGCTAATTAGGAGCAGAGGAAAGGAGATTCTCCTGCTGCAGCATTATCATTTATTTTTTTCCCTGATGCTCCAGTGGCTGGTTCAGCCCCTGTACCTTGCAGGGCTGTAACCCACAAGGGCTGTAGGTGTTTGCTGCTTGTTCCTTTCTGCTTCCAGCACCTGCTGGAGCTGGCAGGGCAGAAAATTCCCTGGATTTCATCTGAAATGTGCCCTGAATCCCTTGGAAATGCTTGGAGGAGGCTGTTCCCGAGCCCGGGGGGAGCCTTCTCAGAGTTAATGGCTGCTGGCAGATTTTCTTTAAGGCTTGCAATGGAGCATAAATTCCCCAATCCTGGAGCTGCAGGGAGATAACTGGGAGTCCAGAAATCCTTCTGGTGGTGTGATGGCTGCTCTTGGCTGGCTGCAGAGGGGATTGCTGCTCCCCTTGCCCTGATGGGGGGTGTGCTGTCCCCTCTGTTCTCCTCTCTTCCCTTCCTTGGGGGTTTTCTGCTCGGAAAACCTTCTCTCTTCTCTGTAAGGAGAGAAGCACCAGTGTGAGCTGGTAGATAAATTGTTGTGCAGCTGATGGAGGGGAGTGCTGGGATGAGCTCCCTTCCCTTCCCCATCCCACAGGAAATGGAAACAACCCCGGGACACCCTTGGGTGCTGCTGCTCAGTGTCCTCCTCCTTTACCAAAGCCAGCTTGGCCAAATGAACAGGGCTGGGAATCTGGGAGGACCCAGGTGCTCCCTAGGGGCTGGTACTGGGTGTCCAGAGCCAGAAAATTCAGTTCTGCTCCAATCCCCTGATCTGAAGTGCAATTCTGGCAAGGCTCTGGGTTAAGAAGAAACAATTTTCTCAATCCTGCTCTCAAGGCACAGGGTTTAACCTAAAGCCTCTGCTCAGCTGCCTTCTTGCAGGAATCACCAGGGGAGAAATCCCAGTTCTGGTTATTCCAGCACTAATCCCAGGGCTGGTTTTTCTCTGGAGCTGCTTGGGCACCCCAAGGCACCACTGGAGCAGCATTTCCTCCACAAAACCTCGTGTCCTGCAGCACAGCTGACCCCTGACCCTCCTCCTGCACAAATTCACCCGTGGGAACCGCTTGACCACTGCTAAACTTTCTCCCAGTGCA
>VZSR01000393.1:2280360-2335766 GCA_013398615.1 Brachypodius melanocephalos
GGTTCGTTCAAACCTGGAGCTCTGCACAGAGAAACGCCCCTGGGTGAGCGGTGCTGGCCCATCCCAGCCTTTGAGGATGTGAGGGATTTGAGGGAGATTCAGGGATGCAGGGGCAGCCCAGCCCCCCAAAACAGCGCCAGACAAGTCCATGAGACTGCACAGCTCCAATCCCGGGGAGGTTCAGCCCTGGGAAATGTTTCAGGCAGGAGCAGGAGCGCTGCCCTCCCTCAAAGGCTGCCTCGGGTCCCTCTCCAGGCAGCCAGGAGAGCTCGGGCTGCCCGGAGAGCTCCTCCTGCGGCTTCTCCTGGAGCCTGCCTCCCTCTAGTGAGAGCCAGAGCCACCCGCACCCCGCGCCGGGGCTGCCCGGACGGCTGTGAGCATCTTTAGAGGATGCTGCGAGGGGCTGGGAGTGCCCTGGGTGCTCTCCAGTGTGTTCCACGGGTGCTGTGCACATTTTGGGTGCTGGTTTGAATGCACTGAAGGTGCTGAGGACATTTTGGGTGCTCTCCATTACGTTCCAAGGGTGCTGTTCATGTTTTGGATTCTGGTTTGAACGCACTGAGGGCGCTGTGCACATTTTTGGATGCTGTGGATATCTGTAGTGCCTCACTGCACACATCCAGCTGCTGGGAATGAGCCTCAGGTGCCAGTCCTGGATCCAGCACAGGCTCTGAGTGCTGTGCCTGCACAATCCTGGAATGGTTCGGCTCGGAAGGCTCCTTGAGGATCGTCCCGTTCCACCCCCTCTCACCGCCGAGTGCTCCATTAAGTGCGGTGATTTCACGCTGCCTGGGGACAGGGGGTGATGTCCGAGGCAGGAGGGTGGAATGCCACCAACAATTCCCCATCCAGCACGGGATCTGCCAGCGATGATGAGCGGGCAGCTGTCAGCCAGCAGCCTGAATTTATCCCGAGCTGGGGCTCAGCGTCGAGCGGCTGGCTGTGTTTTTAATCCAATCCCAGAGCCCCGCAGGCAGGATTTGTTGTGCTGCCGGATTTCTCCTTTGCCAGCCAGGGTAGGATTTCATCAAACGAGCTGGATAATTTCCCCACATCCTCAGGGGCTCGCCGGCAGCTCAGCTCCTGCGGGCTGCCCTTAGCAACCAGCACAGGAAAATCAGAGTTACCACTCCAAAGGATGCTTTTCCACCCTCTGGAGCAGCGGGCAGTGCCTGAGCGTGTCCCGCTCCTGCTCTTTGCCCTCTGCTTTGTCACAGCCGAGCCTTTGCTCCTGGCACAGCCTCAGTCGCTGGATCCGAAGGATTTGGATGCCATCCTAAATGGGCAGCAGTGGGGATGTGCTGGAGGAATGCTGGGGCTGGAAGCACGCAGAGCAGCGAGCTACGAGCACCCTGAGCTCCTCCAGCCTGACCTGAAGGTTTTTGACCCAGATGGGTGGAAGGAGAAATATTTATTGTCCCAGCAGCGAGGAGCAGGATTTTTCCAGCCAGAGGAGCTCGGGGTGCTACAGAGCTCTCAGCGAGGTTTGTTGGAGGGAAAAGGGCAAATCGAGCCTGGCAATTCCCTCACTCGTATCGGAAAAAGGTTAATTCCCTTCCTACACCACCAGCGACCCCAGGGTGCTGAGGATCCGGGTTGGGGTCAGCGCTGCTGGAGGCAGAACTTCCAGCTGGGGAACACATGGAAGCAAGAGCAGCGACTGGGGTCGTGTCCAAGCCCTCCTGCCCCGGCTGCTGAAGGGGTTTCCAAAGGGAAATGTTCTTTTCGGGTTTATGGTTTTCGGGTTTATGGCAGGGATGAGCCTGGCAGCCGGAAAGAAACCCCGGGTGAGGGATCAGCCACGGGCAAGAAATGTGGGAAAAGCAGCAGGGGCTGATCACACCCAGAGGATGAGCAGGATTTATTGCATGGAACACAAAAAAAAAGAGATGAGCTGAACGTGCCAGAAAAATGGGGGCTGGAAAGAAGTGCAGGACAGCAACAGTGCAGAATATGTCTGCAATTTCAGGCAGTAAAAAAGTCAATGTTGTGGGCCAAACCCAGAGGGCAGTTTTGCTGTTTTCTGGATTTTGAAGCATAAAATATTCCAAGCCTCCCTCCAGATTTGGGCTTATTCCTGTTGTGCTTCTGCCACATGTGGATAAAGGCTGAGTGTTGATGCTTTGGGGTTATCAGTTGAGCAGAAGGGCTCCCAGGCACTGGAGCCAAATCAATTTTCCTTAATGACACCTGCTCGGAGGTCCCCAGCACAGGCATCTCTGTCTCTGCTGGGCCTGATGTGATTTCTGTGTGTGCACCTCAAAAAGGTGTCAATAACAGCCCCATCCACACCCCAGGGGTGCCTTTCCCTTCCCTTCCCAACCCACCCCTCCCTCCTCATCTCCCCAGCCTCCAGGTGGGATCAACCAGGGCTTCGATTTCAAAGCTCCCCTTTTTTTTCCCTTTTCCTTTTTTTTTCCCTTTTCCCTTTTTTCCCCGCTCTCTTTTTTCTCCTTATTTCACTCCACCCTGCTGCCAAATTTCCCTCCTTGAAGATCCCTATCTGCCCTTCTCACCCTGCTGCCTAGGTGTGGATGAGGGCAGGCACAGCTGGGCTGCAGCTCCCCGAATCCCGAATTCCCCAGGTCTGCAAAGGCGACAGGGGGATGCCATATAACAGCAAGGGGGCTGTTTCCACCAAAGGGAACATCCAGCAGCCGGGGGCTTTGATTCTGATAGGGATCTGCACCGGCCTGGCCTCCAATTTAGGAGGAGGGATGGGGTTTATGGCTCTGCTTTTCCCCCCACTGGCGTCAGAGGGAATGGCGCTGGATGGTTTTTTTGGGATCTGGGGGATGGGGTCTTCTCCCGATGGCTGCAAGGGAAATCCGGGTGGGTTTTTCTTTCTTTCTTCTCTCCATGAAAATGCCCGGTGGTCTCTGAGCCTGATCAGCTCCTAGATCAACAGCTGAGAATCACTGTGGCCTGCTTTGTTGGAAATTAGGGATAGTCTGGGATACAGGAATGGAAGAAAATGTGTAAAAGCAGCAATATTGGAGTTTTTGATACTTCTCCATCCTCACTTCCCCTGGGGCTGAACACACACCAGCAGCTGGGCCTGAGTGTTGAACATTTCTATTTGCTGCGGGGCAAAATGGGGCGAAAATGAGGGAAAACGGGGAGAATTTGAGGATTTTCTGTGAAAGGCAGCACTGTGCCGTGCAGGGGTACAAATGCTTGCATGCTGGGCACTAACTGCAGCTCCTGGGGGATGAAAGGATCAGGGAATCCCCCTGAGCCAGGTTTTACAGTGCCCACAGGGTTGGTCCCCTCGTGCCAAGGCTGCCTGGAGCTGGAGTTTTGGGATGCAGCCCCAGCACGGGAAATATTTGCATCCACCCCAAGGCAGATCCCTCCAGGTGAATTTTGGGCTGCTCCTTCCTCCCCACTGGCAGCGAAATCAGGCAAATCCGCCATCAGCCTTATAGGGGGGAGTAACTATTTCACGTGGTTGTGAGCTGTTTTCGTGGGGTTTTTGTATTTTATCTCAAGGTCGTAAGTACATAACAGTTTAGAAAGCTGTTATCTCAAATCCTCAGATGATCAGTGCTGATATATCGATTACACGACGTCAATTTGCTGATTTTCTGTATTTATAGCCGACTTTTATATGCTTTAATGCCTTTTTCCTAATTATGCAAAAGACACGTGTCACTTCAAGGTCCTTCCTTATATTTTCTATCTGCTTAAACATCTCTTAACTGCTATTGTTGAGAGCCTTGTTTTAAAAATGCATTAATGGACACCACTCTGGTATAAAATCAGGGCCTGGCCAGGGCTCAGGCTCTAAACTGGAGTGATGCCTCTTATTTGCTAAATAAATCTTCCATTTATTTAAAATTAAACTTGCATTTCTACCTCGTGTCCCTGTGGATTTCTGTATTTTGGTTCCTCTGAAGGTTCTAATTTGCTCCTCACATTTCTGGGCACTCCTGGATGGATTTGGCGCCAGGGGGGATTCACACTCCAACATGGGGTGGGGGTATCACTCCGAATTTCTGGTGGCACCTCCAGGTGTGGGGAACGCTGCTCGTTCCCAACCAGCCCGTCCTGTCAGTGCGTTAATTACGGGAATCTAATGGGAGATGTAAACAGGAAAGCTCCAAGGGGGAGATAACGGGGACAGGGGCAGGAGGCAAAGCTCCCTCTGATGCAGGGAATGGGCTGCAGAGCGGGGCTGGCGGCCCTCAAAGGTGTTAATTGGGGTGGCAGATAGCGCCTGGGACACTGTCCCCAGCTGTTCCTCTCTCTGGGGACAATCACATTCCTGCGGCTCGAAGTTCAGCGGCAGAGACCCGCAGTTGGTGCAGTAAAGGGTGGGAATGGCTTCGACCCGGGTTTGAATGGGATGTGGGGTAGGAATTCTTCCCTGTGAGGGTGGGGAGGCACAGACAGTGCTCCCCAGAGCAGCTGTGGCTGCCTCTGGATCCCTGGAAGTGTCTAAGGCCAGGCTGGATGGGGTTTGGAGCGATCTGGGATGGTGGAATATGTCCCTGCCTGGAACTGGATGAGTTTGAAGGCGCCCTCCAATCCAAACCCTTCTATAACTCCACAGTTTTCATCCACTTCGAGTGAACTGAGGAAATCAAGGGCTAGGGCTGCCTTTTCCTTGTGTTTGTGGCGTGTTTGGTGTCCCCACAGCCCAGGTTTGTGGTTTACCCAGCACTGGTGACGCTGCTCTGAGCAGGAGAAATCCCCTCAGCAGCGCTGCCCCACATCCTCCTCCTCCTCCCCACCAGGCTGTGTCAAAACCTCTCCCTTTCTGGGGGGGTGAGAGTTAAAAACAGAGGAAAAAAAATGGTTGGAAATGGCTTGTGCAGGATCTGGGGGAGCTGAGTCTCCTTCAGAGGCAAAATCCCCTTCCCTGGGGTCTGGGAATGCTCCTGGCACCTCACAGAGGTCCTTGTCCCATCCTCCCTGAGAACCAAGCCAGTGTCATGACTGGGCTGAATTGGAATTTAGTGACCTCGTTGGAGGAAATTATTTTGCTCAAACCACGATAAATTTAGATTTTTTTTTTTTAGATTATTATTCTCAGCCATTTTCCTTTGCAGGCAGGTTTCGCTTCTCTTTCTGAGCCTCTCTTTGTGTTTTCCTCTGCAAAAGGAGATAAAAAAAAGATCCCTCGGTGCTCTGGGCAAACAATTTTCTGCTTGCTGCCCCCTGCCATGAGCCCGAGTGCACTGCAGAAATCCTGCTCGTCTCTTGTCAAAGCTTGAACTGAATTAATTTAATGGATTTTAAAGGTGTTGGATGTGGTGGGAATCTCCTGCTCTCCCTGCCTTTTGTGGACATCCTCTCGTGTGTCACTGAGAGCAGAACTCTGAACCTCTTTGAACTCTAAAGGGCAAAGAAAAAGTGGAAACTCAGCTATTAAAAAACCCCAAACCCTCTTTTCCAGCGCTGCTCCGTTTAAAACCCATCTGGAGCAATAAAAGGAACGGCTGTGCCAGCACTGAGCCATCACCCCAAAGTCCTGCTGACCATGGAGCTCTGCCTTTTTTCCCCTGTTTTCCTGGTTTTCCCTGTTTTCCTTCCTTTCCAGTCGTCTCCTTCACAACCAGAGAAAATCTGCAGCATCCTCAGCCTGCCCTGAAACACGGCATTCCCAGAGGGTGGATTTGTGAATGGTTGGCTGCTCATGATGTGCCTCGGGGCCTTCATTTTCGGGATTTTTTTTTTTTTCCAGGCCAGGCTGAGGGAGGAAGTTTGCAGGATGTTATCAGCATCCTGTTGCTGTGACCTGCTGAGCAATAGCATGGAAATGTCTCCCTTTCACCACACCCCGGTGGCAACCTTTTGGCTCCTGTCTGCTGGCCGTGTTCTGCAAGATTAATGTGTTTTTCCACACATCCATTGCTAAAAGGCATGGATTTTTAGTTTTGCTTGTGGTTTTTTTTGTAGGATTTTCCCGATATCCTGGCGTTTCTGGCAGTGTTTATAAAGTGTGTGAACGACTTCAGTCAACTCACTGTGGGGCATCCAAAACACGGTCAAGGTGGAAAAAGATTTTGGCTTTTGGGGTAGAGAGTCATTGGTTGGAGAGCACTGACAAAAAAAACCCCCAACTAAACCCTCCCCAAAAACAATAAAAGGGAATAAAACTAAGAATTATGTCACCTTAATGAGGATAGATGTTTGATTTTTAGCTCATGGAGGGGTTTCTGTCATGGCAGTCAGTAATGAACATCTTGGGTGCTCCATGTGCTGTGTTTTCACCACCAGCCATGATCTTGGCCATTATCCGTGTAATTCCATGATCCTGTCACTGGAGTTACAGCAGCTTTCCATAGGAAATGGCTTTGCTGAATCCTTCTCAGGAAGTGCCTTCATTTCACCAATTTATATCAAGAGGAGAATATAAAAGAAACCGAGCTGAGCCTTCTCCTTTCGTATTGATGTTCCTGTAATTCCACAATTCCTTAATATCAGCATAATGTTTCAATTGCCCTGGAAGAAAACATTCCAGTGGTTCCAAATATATCTATTTAGGCTTTCTTGTTCCAAGGGGAAGAAAGAACAGAAAGTGGAGTGCGAATACAAAACACCCAAGCTCCTCTCAGAAGGTGTTTTTTTTTCTTTCCACATCCCAGTCCCCAGCCAATCCCTTCCCACTGGAGCATCATCAGCAAAGGATTTGGGCCACAATCTTGGTTCTCCGTCAGGAGCATCCCTTGGGAATGTCCAGCACTCAGGTTTGGGCAGCCAGGGCTTGGAAAGGTGAGAGGAATTCACTGTGTCCAGGTTTGACTCCACCCTCTCAACCTCCCTCTTCTGGTGCCCAGTTTGAGTGGGGTTTAATGGATGGATGAAAGCAGATCCCACCATCCTGGTTCATCCCTAATGAGACCCTTGTGGGACCAGCCAAGCCCTCCAAGGAGGGATGGTCCTCAAGGCTCTGTGCTGATTTTGGATTTGGGTTTTTTACCCTCTTTGTGCGCTCAGAGTGAGCTCGTGGGACTGAGCTGGGCTCTGGGTGATGGCTGCATCAAGGATTGAAAGTTCCGCTGGGGTGGAGGCCAAGGAGAACAACTGGAGCTGCCCTGGAGTAGCCAAGATCAGCTTTTATCATCCCAAGGATTCCTGGTGACTCTCCAGCTGCATGCCCTGAGGTTGTGGCATTGTTTGTCCAGGGCCTTTCCTATTTCCAGCAGAACACGCTGGTGTTTGTTATAGGAAGAAAAAGCTGCCTCCAGCAGGAATAATTCTGATTTAAGGCCCTGGTCCTTTGTCAGGGCTCTTCAGGGAAAAGACAATTCTGACCCCATTTCTATCCAGCCACCAATTTTTGCTCAGCTCCATGCAAATCCTTGGCTGGAGCTGCCGAGTAACATCATCGCCTCTGTCCCTTTGCCCCCCGTGCCTGGGGGACAGTAAATCTGTAGGCAAACATTAGGCCTTCCTGAAAAGCCTGGCATTGCCGGGAGAAAATCAAAAGCTGGAGGGCTTTTATTATCTCTCTCCTTATTGTCTTCTCTTTTTATTGCCTTTTGGAGTCACCCTGGAGAGCAATCTCCATCCCACAGCGTGGCCCTGCCAGACTTCCTCTGCTGTCACTGTGACCTAAGGAATTGAGGCCAAGCCTTCCTCTGCTCCAAGTATTAACAAACCCAGCTCCCTAAACTCCAGGGATCCCTTTTTCTTTTGGGATCTTTCTTTTGGGCTTTCCCCCCCCCCCCAAAAAATCACGCCAAAGTTGTGTTTGGGAGCGGGACGGCCGCGGGTTCCCTGCCCGGTGCCGCGGTGGGAAATCTCTGAAATCCCCTGAGAATTCCCGGCTGCCAGGGTGGTCTGCACGGGGGTGAGGCTTGGAATCTGGCAGGAACCCGGGGAGATGCTTCTTGCAGGGAAACTATGTGCTCTGCTCACTCATTAAGCACTTATCTCCTGCTCCTGCTCCGGAGGAGGCCGGGGAGGGAGCGGAGGAGGCGCGGGACGCTCCGGGAGGCCGATTGCGACAGGCACGGATCCTTGGGGAGAAGGCAGAGGTGGGACACCCTTGCTGAGGTCAGGCTGAGGTTGTAGGGACTCCTTTTTGCCCTTATCTTTCCAAAGTATGCAGCCCACCTCTGCTTTCCTGGGAAACAGGGAGGGGAATAAAAACCGCGCTGCGGGAAATGCGCTGATAGCGACGCCTCGGCTGAGCCTGGCTTCGTTCCCTCGGTCACAGAATCAAGGAATGGTGTGGCTTGGAGGAGATCTTATATCCATATTCCTTCTCAACATCCCATCTAACCCTGCCCTGTGTCAGTGGGAAGCCATTCCCCCTTGTCCTGTCTCTCCAAAGCCCCTCCCCAGGAATTTTGGAGCCCCTTTAAGCACTGGAAGAGGCTCCAAGGTCTCCTCGGTGCCTTCTCTTCTCCAAGCTGAACAATCCAGATCCTCTCATCCCTGCTTTGCTCCAATATTGCTGTAATCAGTGGGATTTTCCGGTAAAAAAATCATGTTCCATCGTGCTTTGGGAACTGCTGGACGACAGAAGGGACAGTCACAACTCCAAGGATAATAAATCCAGAATAAAACTCCCCAAGCTCTGACTTGGACGTACCGTTGGGATTTTCCCCTTGGCAACCAAAGGAATTGCTTAAGGAAAAAAGTCATTGCAATTTCCTCCTAACTGTGGCTTGTTCCAGGAAGAGAGGGGATTTTTCAGTCTCAGAGGGAGGAACTGCCATCCACAGGTCAGTGTCTGGGATTCCAAAGGGCTCCAAACCTGGAGAAACGTGTGCCTGACCAGCCCATATTTCCATCAGTGGATTCCCAGCGTGGGATGAGCTTTGGGATGAGCTTTCAGGATCTGACCTTTCTCCCCTGACAGCGACTAAAGCCCACTTTCCTTCCCTACTTATCTTCCCAGAGTGCCAACAACTCTGACATCAATTAATTAGTTAATCACACACCTCCTTAGGTGGGTCAATTTGGTCCAAAATGAGCTTGGCTTTGCCAGGATATTTTATTGAGGAACTTTCCCTGGCCAAAACACATTTAACTTTTCTTCCTCTGTTTGCTTTGAGGCATTGGATGAGCTCCCTCAAAACATGGAAAAAATCTGATTAAAATGGGAATACTCTGCTGCACTATTCAGGCAGAGTTTCCTACTCATTCCTGTGGATGCTGGGTTTGATGGGCTGGTTCCATGTGGGGAGCAGCCACTGAGGAGCTGCTTTCCCTGGATTTCCCTTTCTGCTGGAATACAGCAGTCCTCTCTTCCCATTTGCATGGTTGGACCTGTGAGCTCCTGCCTCATCCCAGCTCTCCAGGCTGCAGCTGGGCTGCTCTGCTCTCCTTTTATGTCACACAGCATTCCCATCATAATTCCAAGGTCAACAATTCGGCTGACTCACCCCGGGTCAAACAGGGGATTTCCAGAAGCAAAAGCTGCAACATGAATATTTCTTTTTGCTTTGATTTTTTTTTTTTTTATTACTTTTTCCCCTCCTCTGTGTGTGAACATGCTGGAAAACTGGCTGGTCTGACTGTGCACATCCTGAGATCATTCCAGCTTCCTTCTGATCCTTCTGGGAAAGGTTAGAGGAGGTCCAGGCTCCTCAGGGATGCATTGGGGGTCTTTTTGCACTTTGGTAAGGGAAATGAGCGCAGCTAAATCATAAAATTCTGGAATGGGTTGGGTTGGAAGGGACCTTGAAGCTCATCCAGTTCCATGGGCAGGGACACCTTCCACTGTCCCAGGGTGCTCCAAGCCCTGTCCAGCCTGGCCTGGGACACTTCCAGGGATCCAGGGGCAGCAACAGCTTCTCTGGGAATCTGTGCCAGCACCTCCCATCCTCACAAGGGAATATTCCTTCCCAAAATCGAATTTAAATGGAGCCTAAAACCCCAATATATATTTTTTAAAAATATTTTTAGATGAGTCTTGAAGCTGACTCTTGAAGAGAAACAGCAAGTGAAGTATCTACTGGAATATCCATGTGTTGATCCAGTCTGGGATCAGCAGGGCAGGACCCTGGTGGACAAACCAAAGGATTCCCAGTTAAACCTGGTCCAGGCTGGCTCTGGTTCTTCCCTCAGGAAGTATCCAAGCCAGGGTTTCATGCAGTAGTTATGGTCACATCCCATTTTTATTTGCCTTTACGCATCTCCTCCTAAACCTAGAAATGTCAAAGGAGAAAAAAAAAAAAAAAAAACAAAAAAAAACAAAAAAACACAAACCCGATTTTCTCCCTAAAGCCGAGCATTTCAATACCTGCTCGGAATTCCCAAAGTGCAACATCACACGCTGGCTGCGATGAACCTTTATCCATCATCCTGGGGGCTGGGGCAGAGTCAGCGCTTGGAAAACCCTGCGGGAATGGGATTGTTCCTCGGGCTGACCGGTGCCCCCCGGGCCACCGCAGGGAGCTGACGGGGCACTCCGAGGGGACAGGAAAACAACATTCAGCTGTGGCATTCTCTGCTTGCGTGCAGCCGCAGGCAGGAACTGCTTCCTCTGTTTCCAGGCTTTTAGGGAAAGGGGAGCTCCGCCGAGTTGCTAAATTGGAATGGAGTGAAAAAAAAAAAAAAAATGCTGCGAACAACAGAATGTTTGGCTATTTTTTCTTTCCTTATTCTTTTTTTTTCTTTTTTTTTTTTTTCCTTTTTTTTTTTTTTTGGAAGACAAAAAAAGACAAAACCTTGGAGTGATTTACATGGGAAAGGGGAGCAGGAAACAATTTTAGAGGCTGTTTTCCAAAATTGATGAATAACAGAAGATACAATGGATAAAGCAAATGGCCCAAATTTCCTGCTCCGCTCTTTTAAGCCGCTGAACCGATACCAAAAACAAGGGTGCCCTGTTTTTCTCCTCATGGAGCTGCCAGGGAGGGATTTTTCCTGGGTTACTTCGGTTCTGGAGGCAGGAGCACGGTGGGTGCTGGGGGTCCCCAGGATGGTGGGCGCTCAGAGCAGCAGGATGCTTTGGGAATTCCAGAGGTGGGGAGGAGCAGCATGGGCCAGAAGAGTCATTTTGATTAATTTCTGGCAAGTAACGCTGCAGGCGTGAATGAAGAGGGGTCTGAAACTTCCTTTTGGGTTTTTTAAAATTACTTCTCATTTGATTTCTCCTTTGCCTGAGGCTTTTTTCCCTCCAGAGCCAAGCAATTTTCCCTCCTAACCCTTGCCCCTCGCCCACTGGATGAGGACACAGGTTTGGCTCCAACCAAACTCGAGTTGGAAACTTTTATTTCTCTATTTCCAGAGGATATTCTTGTTTTGCTTTGGGAAAAAAGAAAAAGCCTTGGATGAGATCCCTGCAAAGCTCTTGTCTTCCTCTGCTTAGCCAAGATCCAGGAGCTCCAGCCCTTTTCTGGGACACCACAAAGGATGTCCATGTGTTTAATCTTTTATCAGTTGGGATAAAAAATCCTGGGAAACTTCCAGCAAAGCTGCTTGGCTGTGTCCTCTTTCCACCCCGTGTGCACAAAGTCATGGTGCAGTGGAGGGATTTTGGTTGCATGGACAAACAACAGCTTTTTTGGTGGCTTTGCCATAAAACTGGGCTTAGCTGGGGTGGGGAAGGCTGAGGTTCAAGGGCATGCTGAAAACTGGGAGTTTCCTAGTGACCTTCCACTCTGGAGACCTGGAGAAGTTTTCTCCATCCTGTCCAAACCGGTACATGGACATCAGTGGAAAATCTGGATTTTGGACCTGGCTAAGAAGTTTCCATCAATTGTTGTGGGGAAATATTTCCCTCTGAGTGGATATTTTCTGCTTGCAAAGCAATTTTATGTCAGAAACCTGAGGAACATCTTGGGAACTGCTGGGCAGTGACTCCCATGGGTGCATCTTCCCATGATTGTGTCTGCTGGGTCCTGCAGTGTCCTGGGAAACAAGGATCCTCCAGGCTCCTTCAGGCTTTCAGATAATGAGTCTCTATCCCTGCTTTTTTCCCCCATCTCTCCAACATCTTTTCCTTCCCAAAATCTGGGAACTCCACCAGGCTGTTGCACCCAATTAATCAATAAATAAAAGTAACCACAGACAGCAAACTGAGCTGTTAATTGCACTCAAAATCTTGGGTTTTTTTCACTGCTGGGTCAAGCCATCACCCCTCCCCAAACCCTGCCGGCTCCTGGGTTGGACAGAACACATACGAAATAAGGCAAAGCCACGATTCCAAAATCCCTTTCTTGGGTTGTTTCCCATGTAAAGCAAAGCCCAATAAACCACGTCGTGTATTTATGGCCCCTGTGAGCAAATTGTCCTTCAAAGGCCACTTGGAGCCTTCAGAGCCCCGTGAATTATGGTGTATGTGATACACACCTCTTCCTTAGCAGCACATTCAGATGTCAGGGCCCTGAGGAGCACTTTCCTCCCTCAGGCTCATTCAGGCCTCAGAGGAAAAGGGATTCAAACCACTCTGGTATTTTTAACTGGTTCTTTCCCACCGGTGGGGGCAGGCTCAGAAGGTTTTTTGCTGAGCCATCAGCCCTGTAGGTCAACTGGTCTGTGGCTGCACATGAATTGAAGGAAGGTCTTGGATGCTGAGGCTCTGGGAGGACATGGGGAAGTTATTTGATGGTGCAAAGTCAGTGAGAACTGCCCAGTCCCTGCACAGAATCGTGGAATGGTTTGGGTGGGAATGGACCTTAAAGATTGTTGCAAAAATCGACCCCAAACAGGGATCAAACCTTGATCATCTCCCAGGCTTCCCACAGGACATCCATCAACAGTGATGGTGGGGAGGTGAAGAAAAGGCCAGGTGTGAACAAGAGCTCAGTGCTGTCCCGAGATAGAAATGGATCTTCCCCAGGAAATTCCCTCTGGATGAGTGAGGAGAGCACTGAAGGTGTGAAGCTCCGTGGTGAGGCAGCCACTGCGTTTTGGGGTCTCTGTGACAGTTCAGTCTCAGTGCTTGCAGCTCTGTGTGGTCCTGAAATCCCCACTGCCCCACATCAGCACTGCTCACTGCAGAAAAGGGTCAGGCTGGACTTCAGAAGGAATTCCTTCCCAGAAAGGCGGATTAAACACTGGAATGGATTGCTCAGGGAGGTGTCTAATAAACAACTAGATGTGGCACTCAGTGCTCTGTGCTTGGTGACAATTTGGGGATGGGTCACAGCTTGGACTTGATGATTTTGGAGCTCTTTCCCTACCTAAATAATCCTGGCATTCTTTGATTCTAAATGAGCTGGGTTCTGTCCATATAGATGCTTTTGCCCTCGGCAAAATTCATTTATTTCGAAAGAAAACAAATAAAGTGGCTGGGGAAAGGTCAGATCCTGAGGTCAGAGCCTGCACTGAGAGATAATTATTGATGAGGTTTTTAGCTCTGAAGCAAATCTTGTTGTCCCAAGAAAATCCAGACTGAACTTTCCAGGGCGCGTAGAGAGCTGGAGTGTGGGATTGCCACCCGGACCCCCAACTCCTGATTCACCACCAGCCATTCCAGGAAGTGAACTCAAGCCTGAGAGATGGAAAAAGCCGCCTCAGATCTGGGATTTACGAGGAGCAGTGATGTCAGGGTGAATTCCTTGTGTTGTACAAGCCCCCGGGGAGGATGTCCACGACAAGGGGCTGACGTGGACGCTCTGTCCTGAGCCACGAGGGGCTGACAGCTAATTATAGACTCATTAATGTCATTTGCAGAGCTCAGCATGGGCTGCACACCCAGAGAAGCCTTTGTTCCACGGGCTGCTGAGCAGATGGAGAGCAGCCCTGGCCCCATGCTCAGGATGCCCAGGAGTTTTGTGTGTGCCAAGGACAAAGGCTGGCAGGGGATGAAAGGATTCCAGGAGTCATTTACAGCACGTGTGACGTTGGCGAGGATGGAGGCTGCTGTCATCGGATGGACACAAGGGACACAACCCTCTGGATTGCTCTTCCAGCCCTGGGTGGGATGCAGGATTTGGGACAGAGATGCCTTTACCTGTGGTGGGCTTTGAATATCCACGGGATCTTCCATGGGTGATGGACCAAAATCTTCCATTTTGGTCACCTCCAGGGAGCTCCTGTGGGGGCTGGCTGGTGATCAGACCACCAGGACCGTGCTGAGGATCTGGTGGGAAGGGGGAGGGCAAGTGAGGAGGCAGCTGGCTGAGGAAGCCCCTCTGTAAGCATTTTCCTGCCCTGGGATGACCAACGTACATCCTGAGCAGAGGGCACCGCATTGTGCGCCCCGTGCTCTGCCCATCCTGCCAGGAACAATGAGGAGCCTCTGCAAAACAAGGGAAGACGTTCTCAGGGCTGTGGGAGAGAAAAGCAGGGGGCACTGGGGGAGATGAGGCGGGAGGAGCAGCGTGTGCCTCGGCTGGGCAAGGTCACACAGCCTGAACATCCCAAATTTATCAACAGCCTTGGCCCAGGCAACTGGGAAGGCAAGAGATCAAGGCCGGGGCTTGAAATTTTTCTCCAAACCCCCTCTCAGGGGCTCTTTGAAGCTTTTCTCACTGCAGTGGGATGCTGCTTGGGGGCGAGTGAGTGTTGGGCTGCTGATGGCGTCTCCTCCTTGTTCCCTGCTGGGATCCTGGAGCCTGTGGAATGCGGGGCCAGGTAAAGAGGTGGGTGCCCGACCCCAGGGCTGAGGACAGAGGTGGCAGCTGTGCCAAGCTTCTCTCCTGACTGAATCCACCCTCCTGCCTGGCCTTTCTGCTCCTAAAATTCCCTTTTCTTCCCTTCACCTCTCTGGATTCAAACAGTTTTGTGCTGTTGCTCTGATAGAAGCTGAATTTCCCACCAGTGGAAGTTCTTTAAAGCAGGAAGATTTTTGGGGTCTTTGAGGAGCACAGGAAGATCCTGTGAGGTTCACAGGCCATGCAGGTGAGGGCTGAGGCTTCTCATGGACTTTTTCCAAGCAAGGAATTTTTTCCACCCGAGTGGTTTGGATTTCAAATTTTCCAGCAGCTGCATTTACTGCAGTTACAAACCCACACCTGGCTGCAAACTGTAGAACTACAATCCAAGAGAAGATGGAAATGCAGAAGGTTTGGGTTCTTCCCCAAAACCAAGCAGGGACAACATTTTACCTGTCAATGTATCCAGATTATCCCCATGGTTTGTTTTTTTCTGGCCCAGTTCAGCCCTGCCAGACGAGACACCCGTGTCAGGGATGGATGGAGCTGGGGATGGAAAAGCTGTATCCCTTTTGTTGGGGAGCATCCCGCCCTCCACACCCCAGCATCTCCACAGAGGCAGAGGGAGCTTGTCCTCTGTGCTTCAGTGATTCCCAAACCCCAGCAGGGCCGACAGGGTCAATTTGCAAGGACAGCATCAAATTTTGTTGTCGCTGTCAATCGTTCTTTAGAGCTGGTGCTGGCATTCCCAGCTTCTGGCAATTCCCCAGCAGCCTGAAGGTTTGATGTCTTCCTTGGCTGCTTGTGGAGAGTTTGGTTAATCTGGGATGGGGTTTCCATGAGGTTCTGGCTGTGTTTGCTCCGTGTGCTGCAAACCCTCCCCGTACCTGTGAGATTTTGGGGAGCGGTTTTCATTTAGGGCTTCTTTTTCCCCTTAAAAATCCAAACTGTTCCAGGCAGTAAAAGGAGTTGGGGGTTCATTTGCATGTGCAGATGTGAAATTCAGAGCAGCTGAGGGCTGCAAGCTCAGCTTTTCCTCATGGGTCTCCTGAGCTTGGAGAGGATGATGCTACAAACCGTGGATGTGGTTTGAATGAGAATCAGAATCATGGAATGGTTTGGGTTGGAAGGGACCTCAAAGCTCATCCAGTTCCACCAGCAGAGACACCTCCCACTATCCCAGGGTGTTCCAAGTCTCATCCAACCCGGCCTTGGACACTTCAGGGATGAGGCAAACACAGCTTCTCTGGGCAAGTTCCTATTAATTAACACCAGGACTGCTCCCAGTCTGCCCAGCACAAAATCTGTGTGAGCTTGGGCTCTGCTGGGAGACAGGTCCTGCTTAGCAGGATGCTTTCCAGACTTGGTTAAAGTGACTTCCAAATGCACAGGCTGTTGTCTGCTGGAATAAAACAGCCTTTTCTGGAGCAGAGGGCTGATGATTTGAAATCAATTTGCCATGGATGGGTTTAAAGCTGACGTTGGCTCCGTTTCCAGGCATCTGCACAGTGCTATAATTTGTTAATGCTGTCACAAACGTTGCTTCCCCCTTTCCTTGTCACAGCTCCTCTGAATCACAAGAACTCCTTTGATTTCTCAACAATCCCCTCTCTCCCAGGCCCTGCCACCTGGAAGAGCAGCAGGAGCACCTCCCCTGTGCAATTTCCTTTTCTCTCTTAGCCTTGACCTGGAATACGCTGAAATTTGTTACTGGGAGCTACCTTGATCAGAAATGACATTAGAAAAACTTGCACCACCAGACACAGCAAAACCCCAGCAAGACAAAAATTCCCAGAGCCAACAAATTGGAGTTGGGGACCTGCTCTGCCTTGGGATGTGGGGTTGACTGCTTCAAGGTAGCAGCGATTAAGTTTTGTTTGCTTTCTCTCAAAGGGGCTGTGCTTTGTAAAAGGAGGAGAAGCCTTGCCCAGAGCCTTGCTCGGGTCCTTCAGGGATTGGGGTTTGTGGTTTTTGGGTCACACCTAAAACTCTGCTGAGGTGGAATGAGCTCCCAACAGTTTGGCTTTGTGGATTGAGGCTTGAAAGGAAGCTGAATACGAGGCTGAGCACCAGTTCTTGTGCAAAACTTGAGCAGGATCTGGAGACCATGATTTGACAAAATTCTTAAAGTTTAGAATCTTTATCGTCTCTGGGAATTCTTTGCTGAAGCTTTTCCCCGGCTAGGTGGGAAATCCACTGACATATTCCTGGGAGATCCTTGACCCAGAAGTTTGTGATGAACACCTGATGATTTGAATCCTTCTCCTCCTCAGCCAAGGGGCACTTGTGTGTATTGAATTATCCAAAGAGTTAATTTTAGAAAGACCGGAGCCTGGAAACTGAAACAGCTTTAATGGGCTCTGCTTGAAGCTTTTATTTACTGCAAGCTCGAGCAGAGAAATCAAGATCCAAAGTTGTTCCTCCTGCGGGCAGTGGAAACAATCTCTTTATTGCAGTGAGACTCCAGCCCTTAACTCGTGTCCAACCTGAACTCCTCCAGTCTGCACGCGCTGGCAGGGAATGAACTGCTCTCAGTCTCTGCTCTTGGAGCCCTGGAATTCTTTTAGATCCTGGAGATAAGGGAAAAGGCTTCTAAGCAGATGCGTCATGCCTGCTTAATTTTCCATTAGAGGCAGAGAGGAGAGATTTAACTCTCTCCTATCAGAGTGTGTGCCTATGGAAAAGCTCGGCTTTCCTGGTGCCAAAATCCATCCTGTTAGTGGAGATACTGGGGAGACCTTGGAGCATCCATCCCTGGAAACATCATTAGTTGTGGAAAAGCCATTCATTAGTAGCAGGCAATATGTCCTGCTCTCCCCTCCTTTGGAGAATAGGCAATGCTATCTAAATAAGCTGTTTCCTGAGAAGTTACTCAAAGTTACTGCTGGAGCTCCAGGCCAACTCTCCTCCCCCAGGAGCCGGACAGAAACAAAGCTCTTGGAGAGGGAAAAGCTGCCCTTCAGTCCAGCAGTCGGTGCCATTCCTCTGAGGTTCCTCCTTTCTCCTCAGCCTCCTCAGCCTGCTCCCTGCTTGTTTTTCCATCTCCCATCATGTGCGAAACCATTTCCATGTCTACACACGAGCTGCAGGCACTGGAGCCCTCTGTGCTCTGGGCTTGTCCAAAATCCCCCCTGACATCCCACCTTCACCCTCCTCAGATTCCCTTTGTGGCTTCCCACAACCTCCTGCATTCCTTGTCCTCCTCCATCCTCCTCTTCCATAAAACCACTGACATTCCCAGGCAAGAAATCATGGCCATGCGCCTCCTCACAGGCTTTGTTCTGGAGCATCCTGGAGCCAAGAGCCTGGTACTGGAGAGGGAAAACTGGGAGCAGGATTTCCAAATGCCTGAGCGGTGGCGGCCCTGTGGAAAAATCTTTCCCACTTCCCTTCCTGCCAAGGAGGGAGAAGTTTGTGGAATTTGCTCCAGTGGGCTGCTGGAAACCTGCTCTGGTGGGGCTGGAGGGTGCAGCTGGGAGGAAGGAGGGTCTTTTTCTGGGAGTTGTGCCCTCTGCTCTGTGTTACCAGCACTTAATTCCACCTTCTCCATTAGAAACACTCCCTCTCTCGCCACAGTCTCCTTCGGGAGGTGTTTGGGACAGCATGTCAAAGCAGGAAAGGCTCTCAGAGGAGAGGGCAGCTGTGGGGACACAGATGGATGTCCCTGTGCTGCCTTTCAGGCCAGCCCCACACCAGGGTTTTAATTTTTTAGGCTTATGAGTTATCTCTGTTTAAAAACCCCCCACAGTTAGGGTAGTCTCTGCACGGTCCATCCCAACGGGAGCGAGTTGTTCTGGCTATCCCTGGATCTGATCTCAGCATCTCCATCCTCCAGCCGCTGTCACATCTCCAGCCTCGTTCCACTGGGAGATTTGGGCTACCACAGTGGCATTGGTGACATGGACGGGTTTTCCAGGAATTCAGAAAAATCCCAGTTTTACCGAATTCTCACCAGAGAAATGATGGGAAATAATTGTGCTTGGAGCAATGCAAGGTGTGCAGCACCCATCCCACACCGGTCAGGAGGTGTCCAACAGATCCAAGACCCAAATCCGAGCCGAAGAGGAATAAAATGTATGAGGCCCACCCTTGGAGCACCAAGCGAGGAGGATTTAGTGTGTATAATAAACTGCCTGCGGATCATTTATCACAGCCCCGCTCTGATTGCCTGGGGGTGATGATGGACACCAGGAGCTGGGGAAAAAAAATCTAACGACGTGCGGGGAACGGAGCGCAGGTGTCCGCGCAGGAAATCAACCTGACAGCCTTAGGGAAGCGCCTGGCGCTGCAATCCGCCGACCCCCGGCTCGTCCCCCGCCTTCCTCTCCCTCGCTTTCCCGGCGGGAGGGCTCTGCTGAAAGGCTTCTTTCTTCCCTCCCTGCGTGGAGGATCGCACCTCTGCAGGCAGCCTCTGTTTTCCCTTGGAGAAGGGAACAGCTGGGGCAGATCTCTGCTGCTCCCCTCGCCCGCCCTTGCACCTTGCTCCTGGGTGGGAGACAGCAGGAAAGCTCGCAGGGAGCCTGGCATTCCTCCCCAAATCTCCAGCGCCTTGGGATCACACACATTCCCATGGGGATAGCCCCATCCGAGGGGCTCAGGGGAGGAGATTCCAGCAGAGCCCCCGTTCCGTGGCTCCGAGGGCCATCCCTGAACATCTCCGTTATTGGAGAGCCCCTGACCTCCCCTGTCAGGTTTCCCCATTGTCTGCCTGACCTCACCATTATAAAGCATTTCCTACTATTTAGCCTGATGTTTTTCTTTCTTAATTTTAGGCCATTAGTGCTTGTTCTTCCCAAATTTACTACTGAAAATGACTCTGCCTCCTCCCTTCCTCTGGCTTGACGGATGGCTACGGGGTGACCCTCCAGGATTTATATCCCCAGTGGCGAGCGGGACTTCTCTCCTCTCTTAATCCCTTCAAGGCCATAGAAAAATAAAGTTGTTGTCTTTAAATCTGAATCTGTTACAAGCTCCGCCTCAAAGCAGTGACATTCCCCACCTCGCTATTTTTGCTTTCACAGCTCTGTCACAGAAAGCCCAGGAATGAACTTTCCAAGATGTTTCATTTTTCATCAGGGTTTTTCATCAGTTTTCGTTTGCCTCCTCTATTTTCTATTATTTTCTCTTTCTTTATTTTTTTTTGTTTTGTTTTATACATATAATGAAAAGGCCATTCACTTCTCAATCAATTAGAGGGGAAAAGTTTGTCCTTGCCCTCTTTTCTTTAAACCTAAATGAATAACTCCTTCTGAGGTTTGTTTCTTGAGCAAAATAAAATTGAAAAATAGTTTAAAAGAATGAAAAATAGTTTTCCAGAAAAGGAAATAGTTTGATGAACAGAACACTGATTTTGTAGGGTTTTTTTGGCTTTATGGATTATTAATAATTTTAACTTTGGTTAAAAGTTATAACTTTATAACATTGACGGGAGGAGGGATGTCAAAACTGAAGTTTTAGAGAAAATAATATAAAATTATCATTCAGTGTGAGAGTTCATGGAGTAAATGCTCTTCTTTTCTACTGATATGAAAGATAAAATTGATGTGAATGAAAACTTCCAAGACAAGAATTTTAAAATTATGCTGAATTGCAGATGAAATTCCCTGAAAAATAATTTTTCTGGGATGCACGTGGGAATTCCCACTTGAAAGCGTGATCAAGGAAAGTTGTGATTGAGTTGGAGATGTTTGGAGATGTCATATTTGGGGTTATCTGAACAAGAAATGTCCTGGGTCCCGCTTGGCTGCTGGGATGGGAAAATTTATCTCCTGTGCTTCTTCCAGGCCTGCAAGTGGGATATAGGGATCTATCCAAGTCTGGGATAGGGACTTTGGAAAACTTGCTAATATTAAAAAGTGGGATTAAGCACATGGAAAAAGAACTTGGCCGTGAGTTTGTGGTGTTTCCTTTGGAGCCCTGCCCTGGGCGCTGCTCCCGCGAGGTGCGGAGCGGACAGGGCCGCCGGACACCGCGGCTGAGTGGCCGCTTCCTACCACGGGCTCCCTCCTGCTCCCAGGCTTTATTTCTGGGATCTTTCAGCCATTCCCCTCCGAGGAGCATTTCCTCCCCGCTTTCCCTCGAGAGGAGCAGGATGGGAGCGGGGAGAGGCGGTGGCTCCAGAGGTGGGTTCCGAACAGAGCCAGGAACTCCTTGGGAGGTTGGAAATGAGGGCGCCGGCTCCGGCCACCAAACCCGGAGCTGCTGCCAATTTGTGATGTTTTCCCTTAAAAGTCAAAGATTTAATGGAAAGAGGGGTCAGGCTTTGACCTGAGCACTGAGCAGGGTGACAGAGATGGCTCCTTCATGTCCTCTCCTGGGGTTTGTTAGTCTAAAGTTTAGTCCCCACGTCAGATGATGCATTTTCCAGGGAAGTTAATGGATTCACTTGCACCGCCACGGAGCGGTTGGCGGGGGTGGGAGGGCGACTCTTTCGTGAGAGACAAATGACTTCCTCTGGACAAGCAGCTCTGTTTTAACTTGGAGAATGATGGATGAGTCCCAAGGAAAGGCTTTGCACCGGCAAACGAACATGCAAACCTCACGTTGTCAGAGATCCAAAGGGACAAGAACAGATCCCAACCGCTGGGAGAGAACGGGACCCGGCGATGGCGGCAGGGATGGGGATCCGTCTGCAGAGGGAGACTTTGGGCCAGGAAAAACCATGTCACCACCACGAAACGGGGCAGAGAGTGACACCAAAGGGAGCTTGGGGAGCCTCCACACCAGTGGGGTCACGGATTTGTCCCCAGGAGGTCCCAGCTCCAGTTAAATCCAAGCCTTCCCTTGGCACATGGATCTGCAGCCTTACCCTTCCGCCCCTGCCCTTGTCCCTCCCAGACCATTGTTTGGATTTTCCTTGGGGCCACCACGCTTTGCCAAATGTTTCCCTCGAGTTTTTCTTCTGTGCTTACCTTTACCAATGGCAGATTTTATTTTTTTTTCTTTTAAAATATGTAAAAGCAAATACTTGGCAAGTGCTGGGCACCGCAGCTGCATCAGAGCTCCTGCTCCTCAAGGCACTTGTGTGTCTTGCTGCTCCACCTGGAACCCCAAATCCTGACTCCAGATCCCACTGCTCCAGGTGTGGAAGGAAGAGTTGGAGCAAAGAGCTACAAATAAAGCCCCCAAAACCCCCTATGGGGGAAAGCAAAGGTGAAAGATGACTTTAACCTCCTCTTTTCTCTATTTTGAGAAAAATAGAGAAAATTCTTTTCTATTTGAGGCACAAATTTTAAAAGTAATTCAGAGCCACAGAGGAAAATAAATTGAATTTTGGGCAACTGGTTTACCTCCTGCCCGCGGAAATCTTTGCACACAAGACAAGAAATAAGTAGATTGATTTTTGAATATTTCCTTTCCTGCAGAGTGGCTAAGTGGGAATGACCTGGAGAGCTGCTGGAGTGTGACCTTGGGGGAAAACATCCTGGAGAGAAGAAAATGCAGGGATGATGAGCTGGAAGAAAGACAGGTTGTTGGCTGCCACCAGAATTGGTGATCTCATCCAGCTGAGGCTGGAGAAACAGAACCAAAATGAGGGATTTGCTTGATCCTGGATAATTTTGTTTCTTGTATAAAGCTCCATTTGCATTGAATGGCAAAATCTTAACTTGGAATGTTGTGCAATGTCACAGAGAGGGCAGGAGGAGCCTGTGCCCAGAAGGAACGAGCACATTCCATCCTCATGGGCATGGAGCACACTGCCAAGGACAATCCCTGCACCTGGATCCCTCAGTCCCTGCATCCTCCATCCCCTCCACAGCCCCTGAGAAAACCTGGGGTGTTCACAGAGCTCAATACAACAATTCCAACAGTGGTTGGGTGATCCATGAAGATGGAGCCCTCCTGCCTGGCTCTTCTTGGATGCTGGAAAACCTCCCTGTTGTCAGTGAGGAAGTTCCTTATTATTCCACTGCCAAGGATCCAGTTATCCAACCTATTTATACCAATGGTTTGATTTATACCTGCAGTGACAGAGAGGGGATAAAGAAATATGTCACCTTTTCTGACTGAATTGAACCTCATTTAATTTTTTCATTAAAGCCTCTAAACTGCCTGCTTCAAGCACAGAAATGGCCCTTCAATCCCAGAATAAATTCCAGGATGGCTGAGACTGGGAATTATTTTCTCATGCAACCGTTCAGTCTTTGCGAGGGAAAGGCAAAAAGCAGCGCTGGAGCTGCAGACGTGATTTATAGATATTAAACATTTTATAGCAATTTTTTATCACTTTCATTCCTCTCTGTTCCTCCTTCAGATGTTGGAATAAGAAGGGTGGAGACGGATGGGGAGACTGCAGACTTTAAACTGCCATAGCTCTGGGAGAATGATGGATCTTTGTGGGTTTGGGCAAACCCGATTTTTGGAAAGCTTTGCCTGTGCTCCCTTTTAGGAGGGCAGCACCTTATCTCCCTCCTGCCAATCTGCCAGCTGTGCACCCCTGCTCGGAGTGGGGAGCCCTGAGCACCCCTGTGGGGCGTTATCTGCACTCCAGGTACTGCAGATCCAGCTGGATCCCCATGGAAACCCTGCCAGGACCACCCTGGCCTCCAAACCCCGAACCCACCTCCTCCAGCACCGCCTCCCCCAAAAAATGCCGAGCATCCCTCCAGCAACACCCCCCACCTCCCCAGAGCCACCTGCGGCTCCGCCAGGCTTCTCCCAAACACATTTCTCTTTAAAAGCCCAGATTAGCTTAAAATTCTGCTGGAGATAAAACCCGGCCCCTTATCAGCGAACGCATCCAGCCCCCACGCACCGCCGGCGCTCCGCATGCTCCGGTCACTGCCGGAGCGGGGCTGTTTTCCCAGCACAGCACCGAATCCATCATTCCTGCCCTTTCCTGGAGCAGGGCGATAAATCCCGCCCAGGCCAGGGGTAGGTGAGAGCCGAATTCTTCCCCACACGCACTCCCTGGGGAATGCGCGTCCTACACCGCCTCCTTTTCCAGGCGCTGCTCCTCTTTCTCGAGGGATTCCTGGTCTTTCTGACCATCATTTGATTTTCCCCCCCCCAGCAGCGTTTCTCAAGGGATTCCTGGTGTTCCTGGCCATAATTTAATTTTTTTTTCCCTTTACCCCTCTTTTATTAATGTCTATTATGCTTCCAAGTGCTTCTCTCCCATCTCTGGGCTAACAGGAGAGGGGATGGAGCTGGATCTCACATGGATGAAAATATTCCATGGGATTTAGATACAGACCGTTAAAGAAACAAAATTCATTACATAAATAAAAGGAATGAATGAATAAGAACCATTGAAGAAAGGAATTAATTGTATAAATTAAAGGAATGAATGGATAACTTTAAAAAGGCATTATTCAAGATGCTTTGGCTAATTGGGAGAAGCTGGACTGGCACCACCAGGAGACAGTGATGGCTTTGGCTTGGAAAAGCCAAATTCACTTCAAGCTGGCAGAAAGAGAAATATATTTAAAATCCAGGCTGTTTTTTAAATCTTACAATGGCGAAATCCAGCCTGGACTGGGACTGGCATGCAAATATTAAATATAAAAATGTGCATTTTGTGGCTGGGGAAAGGGATTTATGGCATGGGAATATTTTCAAGGACTCTGCTATGATGGAATAGGAACAGGGGCAGAGCTTGTCCTTTAGAAGCGTTGAGCACAGCTGGGAAATGTGGGTGTCCCCAAAATTCTGGGTGCACCCAAGGCTTAAAAAAGCAGAGAAAAATCTTTCCTACACGAGTTTTAAATCCAAAATCTTGCCCGGGTGGTCATTTCCAGCTGCTGGCCCTGATTCCACACCTCTATCAATAAACACCCGTGTGAGATACCAGCTCTGGCAGGGTTATCAGAGGACAGACAGTAGTTCCTCCAGCCAGAACAGCCAAGGTCTCGGGGTTAAAAGCCAAGGGTCAGCACAGCCACCGCCCCGTGGGGCATGGATTAAATCAAAAATTATCTGTGAGTGGCACTGCTGCAAAGCGGCCCAGAGAATCCATCTGGGTGCTCAGCTCTGGGCATAAATCACCTTGCTTTGAGCTTCCAGGGCTGCCTTGCCTCTCCCAGCACTGCTCCTTGGTGTTGGTGGTGGAAATCCAGAGTGGAAAATCCAAGTGAGGTACAATGAGTTAGGGAAAAGTAGAATTTTCTTATTTTATTTTTTTTTGTAAAGGGGTTTTTTATGGCTGTTGCTGGCTGCAGCTGGGAGCCAGGCTCGGAAAACGCTGAAAAATTTCACTCAGCTCCATGAAAATCAATTTCAGCCTCTGCCATCCCCAGTGTTTTTTGCTGATCATTACCAAAATCACAGCTTTTCCCTTTCCATCAATGCATTAATCATGGAAGAGAGAGAAGGAAGAGCCATGGATTCATTTAGACTTTTGGGGTTGCCAAAATCCCAGCACTGCCAAGTCCACTCATGACCCTCAAAGGGAGCACCACATACAAAGGGAGAATCCTGAATTTCACTTCAATTATTTCTCCAGGTTTGTTTATTTATTTTTTTTAAAAAATTATGGATAGGACCACACTCCTCAGACTGCTTTTGACTCCAAAATTCCACTTGTTCACGGCTGTTTTAATGATGAAATTACAGCTGAGAATGGATTTTATTTAACTTCTGTCTGAATTCCTGGCACTGAAGGATCCAGCCCAAGAAAAATTCATCGGCTGTCACATAATTTTATTCTACGCCTGCAAAAAGCAAGCTGGAGTGAAATTTGTTTCCAGTTAACTGCAACGAGCAGGAATAAAAGCCCAAGCAGCTGGAATCGTGTCCGTGGGATGCAAGGAAACATTTCCAGGCTATTTCCCAAAAAATCCAGCTGGTGGCAGCAGCAATTTCTTTTCCACCAAAAGTTGAACAGAAAACTGAAAGCAGAGAGAGAAAAAAAAAAACCAAACCAAACCCACAAACCCTAGAAAGGATAACTACAAGCAAAGCTGGGGAAATCTCAGGTGTGCTGCCCGAAAATGAGATAAAAAATATTTATTGCTTCCTTAAAATGGGGAGAAAAAAAATCCCATTCCTGCTGGATTTAAAGCAGAGAGAGCTGATGACAGAGAGGCCTGGGGTGGACGTGTCTGGGACAGAGCTGTGCTGAAAGAGCCCTTGAAAACTTCCTGGGAGCTATCAGGTGCCAGCAGGGATGGAATGACCCCTGGGGGAAGAAGATTTCCCCAGGGATTCTCATCTCCCCTCCCTGCGACTGTCCAAACCCTGCGGTGGGAAGAGCGAGACCTGGGGGTTTTAGGATGACTGGGGATAACTGGGGTTTTTGGGATAACTGTGCATGACTGGAGTTTTTAGTATAACTGTGGATAACTGGGTGTTTTTAGGATAACTATGGATAACTGGAGTTTTTAGTATAACTGTGGATAACTGGGTGTTTTTAGGATGACTGTGGATGACTGAGGGTTTTTAGGATAACTGTGGATAACTGGGTGTTTTTAGGATGACTGTGGATGACTGAGGGTTTTTAGGATAACTGGGGTTTTAGGATAACTGGGGATGATTGGGATTATTAGGATGACTGTGGATAACTGGAGTTTTTAGGATAACTGGGGTTTTTAGGATAACTGTGGATAACTGGGGGTTTTAGGATAACTGGGATTTTTAGGATAATTGTGGATGAGTGGGGTTTTAGGATAACTGTGACATAGAGACGTGCAAGCCCATGCTTGGATTTGCAGATTCACAAAGGGCAGTGGGCACAGGATGGGATTTGGGCACAAGATGGGATTTGGAAGCAGAAATTCCTCCCTGGGAGGATGAGGCAACCCTGGGGCAGATCCCTGGGATGTCCAGAAAGCCACATGGATGTGACACCTTGAAGGTGACATTTTAGCTTCCATCTACACCCCCTCAGATGTTCCTTCCAAGCAAAAACCTCTTCATTTAGAATTCCTTCAAATCCACCCTCTCTCTTCCCTTTTTTTCCTCTCTCACCTGTAGCATCTCACCCTCCTTGGATCTCCATTTCCACAAATCCCAGCGTTTCCACCACTGAGCCTTTTCCTCCTCCTCCAGCTACACCTCCACCCCTAAACAACACCCTGGGCATGTTTTCCTAGGCAGCCAGGATGTCTGGGAAGGACTTACTCCTGGTGC
Source organism: Brachypodius melanocephalos (assembly GCA_013398615.1). Lineage (NCBI taxonomy): Eukaryota > Metazoa > Chordata > Aves > Passeriformes > Pycnonotidae > Brachypodius > Brachypodius melanocephalos. The sequence goes on from VZSR01000393.1 coordinate 2,306,937, forward strand.
TTTTCCTCTAATCTTCGCATCCCTTTGGGAATATCCCCATGGAAAAGAAAACTCTGCTCTGCCATTGGCACCGTTTCACTCCCAGAGGAGCTTGGAGTGGATTTTGGAGCTCTCCAAACATGCAGGCACAATCACGGCTCCTGTGATTGAGTCGTTCCTCTCTAAAGAAGTAAATTAACTCTAATACCCTTATTTGCTATCAACCTTATAAAACGTAATCAAAGCCAGATGTCCCCTCCTCAACCTGATGTGCCACGGATGGATTGGTTTTTTTTTTTCCAGACTTTATGAAAGTGATTTTGCTCTCTCTCCCTCTCACTCTCTCTGCGTTCCCTCTGGTGAATTTGCCACAGGATCTGATGGGGAGAAATTTGGAAATGGATTAAAAAAAAATTAGAAAATCTGGGTTTTTTATGGATTCGGGTCCAACCTTCCTCTGTCCAGGTTTTGTTCTGTGTGTGGGTGACTTTGAGCCTGGGATGGTCACTCTGAGCTCAGGGAGATGGTAAATTATTGAGTGATTTCAGCTCAGAAGGGTACAGAAGATGCTAAATAAGAGTCCTCACCCCAAGAACCTCCTAAACAGCCTGAAAAGTCATCCAGGACTGGAGTCACCGAGAGGATTTGGTGCCTGGTGCTCTTGGATGGATTTCAGTGATAGTTTGGCTTGGGAAGATGGGAACCAAACACGGGGAAAAAGTTGCAATTCTGTCATTTTCTGTGATTAACTTTTATTTTAGGTGAGTCCAGCTGAATCACAAGGCACTTGCTGAGATGAAGCTGGACTAAAGAACCGCTCTGTGCTTTGCTTTCAGTCCCTTGGTGCTCAAAGGCAGCTGCCAATTTCCCTTCAACTCCCTGAAAACGAGCACGGGATCGCTGTTCCACACGAAACCATTCAAACCCTGAAACCTATACCCGGGTACCTCACAGGGCCACCATAATTAGGCACAGGGAAAGCCTGGAAAAAACTGTAATCACGCTTAAAACCCTGGGATTGGGTTTCCTGCACCAAGGCAGGACAGGAGGGAGGGGCAGGCACAGCGGGTGACAAAGCCACATCCATGGATCTCTCCTGGCTCATCAGGGGCTGTGGTGATTCCTCAGGTTTTATCTTTCATGTATCTCATGTTCTGTGGTGCCCAGGGGTGCAGCTCTGAGCTCACAGTCAGGGTCACTCAGCTCTGCACACAGCACAGACACAAAACAAATCCTTTTCCTGCTGCACACCAAGGACAACTTTCAGCCCAAAAGCACAACCAAGGGTGGCTGAAGGGAGGAACAACCAGGATGGGAACAAGAGACTGATGCCTTGGGAAGGCTGAGCTGGAACGGAGACAGGACAGAGAATAAAGTAGATATTTATTGAAAGGCCTTTAGAGTACACCTTGGGCAGGACAAGAGCCTGGCCAGGGCTACATCCAAGGTGGACCCAACACGGTCACAAAATAGACCCAAATTGTCACAAATTGGACACAAAATGGACACAAAACAGACACGAAATGGGCACAAAATGAATCCAAAATGGGCACAAAATGAACCCAGAATGGTCACAAAATGGACACAAAATGGATGACCAGCTCAGAACTGCAGCCCTAGGCAGGACAAAATCTGAAAAATATGAAAGATAAAACTTGAGGCATCGGGGTGGTGGAGGATTCCCTGGCATCACCTCTGTGCCCATGGGGATGGTGCTGGCACGGGGATGACAGTGGTGGGGCTCAGGTGACAGGGACAGCTCAGCGATGGTGTCAGTATGGGAGAGGGTGGGGAGGGGGTCAGAAATATCATTTTTCCAGGGATTATATAGCATGGATGTCCCTGGAATATGGGGAAATCACTCCTTACTGTGGCAAATTTTAGCAATGTTGAGATGCAAGAAAGTCCCACCGAGCCAAATTGGTTTTGTCTTAATTTAATCTGATAAAATCAAACAGCAAGGTGACCTGGAAAGGATTGGAAGACCCCATTCCCACCTTTGCTCAGCCAACTCTCTAAGACAACTCAAATTTCAGAACCACAACAGATTTTAGAACATGAATTCCCTTCCTCCTCCGTCCTTTTGCTCTGAGAACACTCCCGAGGCTGCTGGTTGAGTTTTGGTTTGTACAAATCACGCCAGGTTTATGGGTGTGTCAGATGGCATCAGGGTAAGGCCCTTTGCCCTTCTGATTTTCCTGCTGATTTCCCTAATTCCAGACACAAAATGCCTCTCCAGCAATCCAGCCTTTGAATGTTGAGGTTTTGGGATATTCCTTTTCTGTAAGAGCAGGGGAGTGAGAGAGGAGCTGGGATTTCCTGGAAATTTTTCCAGCATTTGGCTCTTATCTTGAAACAGAGAAGGGAAATGTAGGAAAAAACTGGATTTGTGATCTTGGGGTTCAGCGAGCAGCTTTTGCAGATCGCTGTTCCCTAAGTGAGGAACACGGGCTGGAATTCAGCCCCAACAAATTTCCTCACAATCCCAGAGTCTGCCAACCCTTTGTCCATCTGATTTTCCTGCTGATTCCCCTAATTCCAGGCGTGGAATTCCTCTCCACCTAGCGAACCTTTGAAACCAGAAAAAAAAACCCCACGGAAACCCTCCACGCCGAAATTAGGGGTATCTCCGTAGGATTACAGAGGAATTAAAGCCTAAATCCGGCCAGGAAAGGGAGACACCCAAACCCTGCCGAGCGGAACCGTGCTGGATGTCAAACCAATTTGTCCCAAACCGCCGGCACGAGGAAGCTCGACGGAAAATCAGCGGGAACGGGTTGTTTTGAGCCGTGACCCCTCAGCACAAGCTGCGGAGGCTCTGGCCGTGCCCGTGGCTTTCAAACACGACATTTATTATCCCTCATCCCCGGACCATGCCGGGATGGGCAGCCCGGAGCTCCGAGCGCTGCCGGCATCTGGTTCTCATGTTCAATCTCAGCTCGTCCACTTCGGGCTCCGGTGACAACGGAACAATGCTCGCCCTGCAGACCGGCTAATTAGGCGGCATCTGGAGCTAATTAAGCGTGGAGTCGCAGCGAGGGGAGCACTCCCCTTATCAAACCAGCAGCAGGGGCGAGACAGGAGAAAAATCGCCGCTGATAGGGCTCGGTTTTGCCATTTAAAATGGGAGCAATTTAAAGGAGGCGGTGGAAATCAGAGAAACAGGAGTGGGATCGCTCCCAGGATGATGAACCTGGCTTGGTTTTTTTTGTTTTATGGCGAGGGGGGAAGGTGGGAGCTGGAGATATTTCAAATAATTAATTAAGACTGTCTTTGAACTCTTCCGTGCGTAATGTATGGGCAAGAAGATGCCTCTTCAGCATTGATATCATTTAATATTTTAGTTTCTGATACTCCATGGCATTTGTAATTAAATGAACTGACCTTTGCTAGGTGAAATACACTCTGATCTCTCTCTTTTTTTTTTTTTTTTCCCCCGAACTATTAAAAGGAATTTATATTGTTAGATATTCTAATCTTAGTTTTGTTTGCTCAGAACTAGGAGAAATATGGTTTCCATCGCTTTATCAGCCACTAATTAGGATGAGGCTGCACATTTTGTAATAGCTGGACAGTTTTATTTTTCCAGTGAATGAATTCCCGTGGAGGTCCAGAAAATCCAGAGTACAGGGAGTCACAGGAGTTTAAACATGAAGTAGCAGAGTTTATTTTTGATGCCTCTATTTTTCATCGTAACACTTGCAATGCCAATAAACGGAGAGAAATCCTCCAAACTCCACAGATAAATTTGTCATGGCTTGGTTCAGAACAGTAAATTATTTTTAGATACATTTTAATTCCTCTTTTCTGACCTGGAAATGTTTTATTTCCGGGATGGAAATTATTCAGCTGCAGGTTCTCATCAAAAAGAGGTTTTTTGATGGATTCATACAAGGATCCATCCAGCACTGGAATTCCCACAGCCCTGGTGTTCCTTAGGGCTCGTTGCTCTTTCCCAACCTGCACCATTTAAATCCATTTTGGTGAGATGAGATCTGGGTTTCTGGCAAAGCTTTTTCAGGATTTAGAGCTCTTTGTGCCTTCTCCAATTTATCCTCTCCATGCTGGGAGTTTCCATCTCTGAACATTCTGCCTGTCACGCTGAGGGAAAAGCCCTAAAGTCAGAGAAATGCCCCAAAATTGGTGATTCTTTTTGTCTTATGTTTAACATATTGAATTTATTGATATGGATTTTGATCCCATCAGTGGCATCAATCTCCAGGAGTCCTCTGCTCCCAGCCCAGCTCTGATCCCAACATTGGGATTGATTTCCATGTGTTCTCTTCCTTTTGTCCTTCCCTCCTCCGTGGAATCACACAATCATGGAATTGTTGGAAAATCCCTCTGACATTACTGGGTCCAACCCTTAACTTTGCCCTTCCAAGGCCACCACGAAACCTTTCCCATGGGATTTTGAGCAATTTAATGTCCAGCTCCAGCCTGGGACAAGGAAGGGGAAAAAATACTCACAAAGATGCTTTGCATCCATGTGAAATTACCTGATCTTTCCTGAAATTTGAGGTTCTGGGGTGTCCCTTTCCTTTGAGAGCAGGGGAATGAAAGGAGAGAGGAGCTGGGATATCCTGGACACTTTTCCAGTGTTTGGCTCTTATCTTGAAAAGAGAAGGGGAATGTAGGAACAAACTGGGTTTGTGATCTTGGCGTTTAGCGAGCAGATTTTGCAGATTGTCGTTCCCTAAGTGGGGAACACGGGCTGGAATTCAGCCCCAACAAATTTCCTCACAATCCCTGAGCCTGTCAATCTCCAGGTTTCAGGATTCTGGTGCAATTTGCCGTATTAAACTCTGGGTTTTCCTGAGCACAGACCTCAAGGATCAGACAGTTCCATTTCTAGGCGAATGTGTGTGTGGGAGTGAAAGGTCACCTCGGGCTTATCTCTAAATAAACCCAGGAAACTCCAAATCAGCTCCTTTTTTTTTTTTTTAATCCTGTGCAGGCTGGCAATGGGCAAAGCACCCTGGACAGCTTTTTTTTTTAATATCTAAATATTCCCCACTGGAGCATGACCTCAAATATTAGCTTTCCACCTAGCGAGACTAGACAGCAGCCGGGCAAAGGCACGTCTGTTCCTTTGCCCTGATGCAGGAAAAACTATTTAGATCTCCTTTTTATTTTTGAATTATTTTTTTTTCAGCCCCTCCTGGGCGTGTTTACTTTCTTTGGGGCTCATGAATGGCGGCCTCAGAACCCCCCTCATTGTGATTTTCCCCGAGTCCCTCCAAACATCCCTTTCTCCCCGTGCTTTTTCCAAAAAAAGAGCCCTTTTTTTTTTTTTTTTTTTTTCTCCCTCCTGCGTGTTGTGATTTCACTGAGGCTTCCAATGGTCTTCAACAGTTCATTTATGCTGGGAGCCTTCTATAAACTGTACAGCCGTGGTCTCCTTGCCTGGCCACCCACCGACCCAGCCTGTCTAAACAGCATCTGTCTCCATCCCAGACACATCCAGCCAGCTCGGAATGGATTGAATCCAGCTTTTTTCCCCCCTTTCCCCCCCCATCCTCTTTGTGCCCTCCTGCAAAGCCACGGTGGGAGTCGAGGAGGGGGCACTGGGGTGGGGTTGGGGTGCTGCTGGTGCACCCCTGGGTTTGTTTGGGGAGCCCTGCAGGAGCTCCATCCCTCAAACCCTCTCCAAATCTCCCCGTGGGGAGCAGATGCATTATTAGTGACGGGAGCCTATTTAACCTTAATCCCAAATGCATTATCTGGGGAGTTTGGCTTGGCTTTTTGACTCGAGGTGCTGGAGGTTATTACCTCTGGAATGCAGGCGTTGCTCTGAGGGATCTCTCCATTTGGGGAGAGGGCAGGGATGGATGGGCTTCCCCTTGCTCAGGCAATTTGGACACATTTTTGGAAGATTAAGTCAGATCAGCACTCGAAAGGCTCAGTTACTTCTTGAGTGTGACAGCACAAAGCCCATTCCCCTTTCCAAGAGCCTTGCTCATCTCGGGGAAAAAAAACCTGAAAAAATTAACAGAGGGGTTAATTTTGCTTGGCAGCTTGGAGAGATTTGTGGGGGTTTTTGTGCTTTTCTTCCTATTTACCCCACAACATTGTCCAAAAATGTTCCTGCCTGGAGAAAGAAACTGCCCTCTATGGGCACTGGGTGCTCCCATGAGGTTTATCCACATCCATGTCAACACTTTGGATGCAGCAAAAAGCAGATTTCCAAGGGCTTGTCTGGCGTTCAGACCTGGGGAGGTGTCACCTCTCCTGATTAGGGGAGCTGTCGTTACAGGCAGAGGGTGTTTTAGGGAGAAAAGGTCGTGGTTATGGGCTGTCAAGAGCTGGGCTCAAAAATAGGAATTGAGTTTTTAATTAAATATGGGAAACAGTCATAAAATTCCAGGCTTGAATCTGTTGGAATGATCAGCCTGCCCTGTTCAACAGAGCAGGGATATTGTATTTGATGGACACGTCTTAGATAAGCGTTGATTTTCTTTAATTTTAGTTTTTGAGGCAAAATGTGAACTTGTAAAAGTTTGCCTCTTCCTAGGTGACTCTGAAATCAAGCAAATGTGCTGTTTGCTTTATTTACAGCCTATTTGAGCTAAGAAAGCAAAACAACACAAAAATAAAGATGAAATGGGAGCAAGTGCCTTAGAACAAATACATTGGGTTTTAATAAAGCAGGAAAATAACACATGAATTAAGGAAATTTAAAAAAAAAAAGAAAAAAGAGAAAGAGATACTTAATGAAGGAGATGGGAAGGATAAATTTTTCAGTTTGGAGGGTACGTTGGATAGGATATTAGAAGGAAAATCTTCCCTGTGAGGGTGGGGAGGCACTGGGTGCCCAGAGAAGCTGTGGCTGCCTCATCCCTGGAAGAACCCAAGGCCAGGTTGGAAAAGTGTGGAATGAGATGAGCTTTAAGATCCCTTCCAACCCAAACCATTCCATGATTCCGTGATCTCTGGGACAGAAGGGAGAGCACACAGCAGGAGCCTGGGCTTGGAGCTGTCAGCTGAGCCAGTCCAGCAGCTCCAAAGATCCTCTGCTCAATTAGAACAGAGTCTGTTGACATTCCTGTGTTTGGACATTCCCTGATTTATTTCCAATCTCAGGTGCCCAAAGAGGTGCATGTTTTGCTCTCCAGCCTTGTTTCAGCACTGAGGGGATCTGCTCTGAAGCGAGGCCTGGCTTCAGGAATAAAAGAAGGGGATGTTCTTCCCTGTGCTGACGGCACTTCATTGTTCTCGTGCCTCCTCCTCCAAGCCCAATTCAGATTAGATTCGCTATCAGTCATGATTATGGAAAAGAAGTGATAAAACGTGGCTTGGAAAAAAAAAAAAATCATGTTTGGACAAGAATTTGCTGACATATTGTGGAGTGATAACATGATAGTGAAAATAGCCAGATCCTGCCTGGCCTGGCGTCTGGAATCAGTAAAAAGAGGCAGGCAGGAATATTGCAAGCTGGCTTCTGTTCCCTTTCCAGCACAAAATCGGCACCTTTCAGGATTTTTTTAGAAACCCACCGGCAGTATTTGCATTAAAAACTTGCCATTTTTCCAGGATCTTGGCTCCAGCCTGGATTGCACCGAGATCATTTCCTACCAAAGTCCTGGGGGTGTTTCTGGAGGTATAAAGTGAGGAATGGCCAGTTGGGTTTGCCCATCCCAGCTGGAGCATCCACAGCCGGTGCTGGAGGAATGCTGTTCTGTATGGAGAAGGAGAGCAGGGTGACCCTAAAAAATCAGAAAACTGCGTGGTTTTAATTGGGATTTAATCAGTGTTAGGTCCGAGGAATTCCGCTGATGGTGGTGGGAGGTGCTGCCTCACCCCACCCTGGGCTGCCACATCTTCAGACCTGCAGGGAAACGGGGTGGACAACTTTCACTCCTGAACCCAGCAGCGCATTCTGGCCGAGGCTGATAAACACGAGACCACTTTATCACGACAAAATCCTACAAATCAGGTGAAAATTGGTGTCTGGGGTGAAAACTAACACTGCTGTGAGTGCTGCAGAGCCTGGCCTGATCGATCTCATCAGGCTGATGGCTGGACACCATGATTCCATAATTGTGGTCTCCTAAAACCACGTTTCTCCATCAAGAAAAAACTCCTCCTTGAGGTTACCTTTTCCTTGGTTATGTTTCATACACAAAGAGAGAATTTCTAGAAGGATCTGGACTCTTCCATGGCAATCTCCAGGCTCTCAGCCACAATCTGGTATTGAATGAGAATTCACATTTAGAATAAGGAAAAAAAGGTGATGAAGGAGCACAGAAACCGAGAGATGGTTTTAATAATGGCAGTGTGGAAAGGCAGTGAATGCACCAGATGGGCTGGAGGTCTGGTTTTCACTTACTAATTTAATTTAAATTTAGTAATTTAAATTATTAATTTTTTAATAATTTTTCACTTACTGAAAGCCTCCATTGTGTTTGGGCTGGGTGTCCCTGGATCTATCCCTAACCACAAAAAATTATCCATCAGGTCCTCTGCCCCTTCTGCCAACGCTGTGATTTGTGGAGTGTTGGATCTCTTCACTAAGAAGGTTCCAAACTCTTCTTTTGAGGGGCTAGATGTGCTTTGCCATTAAAAAGTGATTTTCTTTTGCTTAATTCCACCCCATCCCACTTCATTTCCTGCCTTTGTACACCTCAGCAATCGCTGCTCCTCCACAGGACGCTTCTCCCCCGCGCCTTGAACAACTTTTTCTTTGTAACATCTTATTTGAGTCGAAACCAGAGTCCCTTGACCATTCCAAAAGAGGAGAAGAGAGGGAACAGCTCCTAAGGAGTGGGTGCAGCGTGGGGTTTTTCCATAAAATGCTATTTCTGTCGTTTTACGGCTGAGCGTGTCTAAAAGACGACTCTCTTTGCAGAAGGTGAAAATGCCACGAGAGGCCTGGGATCCTCTTGCAAATGGAGGAATGTCCGTGTTGCAAGAGACCTCTGTAAATATTTATACCTGACGGCCTCGCAGCTGGCTGTTAGAGTGCCCCGACGGTTCCCGTAACGCCGCTCGCAAATGGAGATCTGGCATTTGAGGGATGCAGCACAGATTGTTCCCTTGGCCCTCGCTTTTGGCCAGAGGATTTACTCAGGGCTGGTGATATCACTGGGGAAACATCCTCTCGCCCCTTCTCTCCATGCGTGCGCGACGAGCAGAGACCTCCCTGGTGGAAAACGGGAAGAAAAGTGGGGGGAACACCCCAAAAAGATCAATTTGGGGGCTTCAGTGGGGTTAAGGGACTTCTCTGGGTTCACCTCTCCGTGGTGGGGTGTTGATGCCACCTCGTGTGGGGGTTGCAGCCCCAGCTGCTCTTCCTTTGGTTGGATACTGGCCAAGCCACCGTGGCAGAGCGACCTCGGAGCGCCGGTGACTCAGATTTGCCACGGATCTGCTCCTGGAAAAGCCTTTCCTGCCAACCTGGGTCGGGGGGTGGTGTTAACCCCTTGCTGCTTGGGATTGGGGACGCTGCCAGGTGGGTTGTCACAGCTCAGGGGTGCTCAGGTGAGGACGTGACAGCCCAAAGCTGCTCCAGTGCGGTTTGGGGTTGGGGCTGCTGGAAGAGGAAATATCCAACAGGGTTTTTCTTGGGATCCATTGCTCCAGGGCTGGGGCAGGGCTCAAGGGAAAGCAGAAAAGAGCCACATCCTCGTGTTATCCGTCCTCACTACATATTGAATTCGACCCCAGGCATGTGGAAACACCACTTTATCATCACCACAGCCAGTGCCAGCGTCAAGGAGACCTTTGTGGCCTCCTGTTTTACGTAATTTAATAGCTCAGCTGCACCTTTGGCTGGGCTAAAATCAATCCTGAGTTTGCGTTGGGCAGCCGGGAGGATTTCAGAGAGGGGACAGAAACCATTAAGAAACCAAACAAACCACAAAGTGCCTCCTTCTGACTTTCTTCTGAAAGGAGCTGCTTTCAAACTTCTCCTTTTGAAAAGTTGTCTCGTCGTTGGGCTAATTTGGAGCTAATGAAAAATAAATCGGCCCCCTCGGGGCCTGCCAGGAGAATCCTGTGCTTCATTCTGCTGGAAATGAAGCAAATAAAACCAAATTAATGTTGAAAAGCTGAAATGCTGGCACGGAGTCCGTGTTTCTGGCGTGGTTTTGGAGACTGAGGGAGCAGGTGATTCTCACTCTGCAGAGCTCTGCCTGCAGGAAAACCACCCAATGCCGCTTTTTATTTATTTGACCCCTCAGAAAAGCTGCAGGCACCCTTCCAAGCTGCCACATTGCCCTTGTTTGACCAGGCTGCTCCTTCGAATTGTTTGGATTAATGATTTGGGTGATGTTCCCCTCTCCCTGTGCCCAATCTGTATAAATCCCAGCCCTATAATAGAATCCTTTGTAGCATTATGACCGGACATGAAAGTGAATGGAATAATTTTTCCCAAGAATACATTGCTTAATTAATTAATTAATTAAAGTACCTCCTTTCCTCATTCCCTGCATGTAGGCACAGTCACCACCTGCTTTCCAGGTAATTATTTTTCTTCCTAATTTTTGTTATCCTTTGGCTGTTGACACTGCAAGGGGATCCCTTGGGTGGGCTGGGCTGCAGGATGGGCTCAGGCTGTGGTTCACAATTTTGGGATCCTTGTGGGTTTATCTTTAGGATCTTTCAACTTTGAAAGGAAAAAAAAAATTATGTAAAACCTCACAGCTCGGATTTTAAACAGAGAGGATGTGCTGTGCTGGGTGTAAGTAGAATATTTACAGTTCCAAGGCAGGATGATAGATGCCTCCTACAAATAATAAATAAAGGTTGAGTGTTGGGAAGAAGATTCATAAGGATAAAACTAATAATGGAATAGTCTTTATTGAGGAAAATGAAGCTGGGACACACGCCCCAAATAAATTTGCTCTTTACAGGAACACTTTGGAGTGGTTTAGATATCATTATAAAATCGTTTTTATCATCTGTGCTGAAGATTTGGGTCAGTGGGGCTTTTCCAGGTTTCCTAAAAACACATAAACTCAGCCCTAATAGTCACAAGGAGATCTGGGGAGGTCTAGCAAGGCTGAGGGAAACCCAGATTCCTGCAAAACACTGAGATTTTGAGAATGAGAGTGCATGAGCTGGCCTGGAACTGCTTGGTCTGAATTCACATCCCTGGACATGCCTTAAAACATGTCCCAGCTCAGACTAAACCAGGCAGCACATCTGGAGCTGTAAAACCAGGGGCTGCAAGGGGCAGGGAGTGCATCTCTGGCAGGCAGAGATTCCTCAGGTTTTTCCAGGCTGTTCCCAGGCCCAGAGGGTCATTTCCCTAAATCCTCACTGCTGAGCCCAGGGCAGGCTCCCAATTAACAGCACAGCCCTGGAAATAGAGGTTTATAACAGGTTCAGGCACTGGAAAAGGCAATTCCTCCTCTCTTCAGGAGGTGTGGAACTGCCACGAGAATGCGAAATAATGCTTTACACTCAAATTCAGCAAAGGATAAGGAAAATAAAATGTTTTGGCTTTGAATGTCTTCAGGAAAGGGAGAGATAAATTTGGAGTTTCCTCTCCAAAGTTTCTGCAGGTCGTTCATTGTGGAATCTCTGTGCCAGGAAGAAAACATGGAAAGAGTCATGTGGGACAAGAAGACAACGAGGTGGAAATCAGCCCAAGGGCTGGCATTGACCCATCCAGGGATGCAGAAATTCTGCAGGAAAAAGTTCTTTTTGTTTCTAGAACAGAGTTATTCTGGAAGAAAAGGGAATCCTCCCTGTCTCCCATGGGTTAATCCTGGTTTCAGTAAATGTCTGAGCTCCACAAAAAGTGGAGTATTCCTGGTGTTGGAGCATTCCCACAGAGGATACCTCTAAACCAACCAGCCTCGGTTCAGTGCTGGGTGTTGCCTGTCTTCAACAGGTGAGATTAATTAATTAATTAACAGGAGGAGCTGTGATCCAGCCCTTTCCTCGGAATCCAGGGTGTTCTCAGCCGCAGATGGAAATGCTGGAAGAGGAACCACAGGGAATGACACTGAGGGAGCAGGGATGTGGATTAGGGAAGGCCAATGACAGCTCCAGCCCCACTTGTGACCACTTGGGGGTTTTATTTGAAGCACCCTGGAATTCCACACAGCTCCAGGTTTCATCTGGATACAAGGGAAATTTAGATTATTTTGGGACGGGGTGTATTTGTAGGTGTGGATACATTGTGGGAATTCCTTCCTGGGAAGGTAATGAGGCACTGGAAGAGTTTGCCCAGAGAAGTTGTGGATGTCCCATCCCTGGAGGCGTCCAAGGCCAGGTTGGGTGGAGCTGTTGAGCAGCCTGGGATAATGGAAGGTGTCCCTGCCCATGGAACAGGATGATTTTAAGCTCCCTTCCACTCCAAACCATTCCGTGATTCTCTGGTTCTTTTCTTGGACCACTGTCCAAGATGTCCCACCTCCACTTCCACAGATGATTCCTGGATCTGGATCAGCCTCAATTGCTTCAGCAGGAGTTTGCTTCACTCCAGAGACACATTTCATATTTAGGACAAACATTTCCTTTGGGTCCGGTGTTTGAGCTGGGCACTGCAGGGTGGAAGAATCCAGCAGCAGGGCTGCATCCAACCCCTGTGCTAAAATCCACTTTAAATGTTTGTAGACCCCAACACCTCCTTTGAAGAGACAAAAGGGTGAATTTTGCCCTGGCTGCACAATCAGCACAACTTGTTCTGATGAGAGAGAGGGAAGCACAACCTTCCTTCCCTGAGCTTACATTGCACAGCCTCACCACCAAAAGCAGAGCCTGAGCCACCAGCAACGGTGAGAAATCCCTTTTGGGAAGTGTGTTTGCTCTCCAGGGTGCCTGGAAAGGCTTGTGAGCAGCGAGAGGCTCAACCTGGTGGCTGCAGCAGCCTCCCAGCCCAAGTTTGGAGGGAGCACGGGCTCAGGTATGGCCACAAACAGCAGCAGCAGCAGCACAGGCATGCCCTGCAGCCCTGCCCCAGGAGAACTGCTGCTGGCAGCCAAGAAAACGAGGCCTGGAGGCATCAAAATCGCTCCTGGACTGTCAGATCCGTGCAGAATGAAGCCAGGCTTGCAGCAGGAGGACAGATGGACACAGAGCAGGTTTCCCTTGGCTCGCAGAGGGGGCTGCTGCAGACCTGAAGCGCTGGGGCGAAACAACAGTGACATTTGGGACATGAGGAGAGGGCTTAAAATAGCCTGCCTGGGGCATTCTTTCCCCTCCCATGGCACAGAGATTGTCCTCTTGCCCTTTTGATATTGTCCCGTTGTTTTTCCCCAGATTTCTGTTTGTATCTCTCCCTACAAACGCTCTCAAAATCCTCTTTGCCCAAAGAGGTGCTGGAGGCATCACCAGCTCTTGCACTTTTCTTGTGGAATCCATCATATCTGGCTGAGGGGCTCAATGGATAGGAATTCTTCCCTGGGAGGGTGGGCAGGCCCTGGCACAGGGTGCCCAGAGATGTTGTGGCTGCGCCTGGATCCCTGGAAGTGCCCAAGGCCAGGTTGGGACAGGGCTTGGAGCACCCTGGGATAGTGGAAGTTGTCCCTACCCATGGCAGAGGACATGGCAAAATCGTTCTGAGATTCCATGAATTGGAGAATTCCCTGTCCATTGTTTTTGTTTTTTTTTTTTTTTTTTTTTTTTAAATCATCATGGTTTCTGCTGTAGAAGATTCCTTGAACATCAAAGTTTGTACCAGCAGCCAAGGAACAAAAAAAGGGCTGCAGAGATTTTCCTGGGGTGACAAGAAACCGCTGGACCCAGTAGGAAGTAGGGAATTAAAAGGATTGCGAGTATTGCAAATATTTTGGGGGCCGCAATGCCGAGAACACTCTTAAAACTTCTGCTTCGGAGGTACAAAGGGGTCTGTCCCCCAAGTGATGGGGGCACAGAGCTAAACCCCAGGCCATGGGTGTTTGAGGTAATTATTATTATTTATTGTTGTATTTTGCAACCGAGTTAAATAAAAAAAAGCTGAAAGCTTTATCGCTCGCTGGAACTATTTCCTCCCTTTAAACCTTTGAGCAACAGAGATAAAAAGTGAGTGTTACTTGTGATGCTGGGGGAAAGAATGCAATATTCTGCGTGGTGCTGTCTGCAAGAGCCCCTCTGCTCCAGCCTGGCTTTCTCCCCCTCAGCCCCAGCTATGGAGACACAAACTCATCTGTTTAAAAAGAGGAGGCCACTCATTGTCAACTTCAAATCCTGTTTCTTGCCTTTCTCTTTTGGCTCGGGCAGATTTCTGTCCAACTGCAAAAGCAACCAGCATTTGGCATGACCAAATCCGTGCTGAAAGTGGGAACACACCTGAAAAAAAATAGGATGAGCACGAAGCTGCAGTGTCTGGATCAGTGGAAATTGTTAATTCGGGCTGGACATTTCCCCTCTGCCCCTGCAGTGCTGAGACTCCTCTTCCTCTGGGGGGGCAGCTGAACTGGGGACCCTGGGAGAGAAGATAAAAGCAGCTCTGTCTTTTGGGAGGCCAAAGATGCACAGCCAGCATCCCTGCGAGGACGCGGGGATTAGGGGAATACGTCGAATTTCCAAATTTAGAGCCGAGGACTGGCTTCCCATAAACAAAGGCTGCTTTTTAAAACGAGATGTTGGGGAGATAATGCACTTAAAAAAAAAAAAAAATAAAGAAAAAGAAAAAAGTTTGCCTTTGTGACTAAATTCTGTTATTTTGCAGCCAGCCTTCAAATGGGCTGTTGGTGCAAGTGAACAAACGCTTCCTGTCTGTGCGTCCTCATGGGTGGTCGCGTTTTAAAATGAAATATCCAGGCTGACAAATGCCTTTACAAAGGCCAGATTATAAACTGTAAACCTACTGTCAGCTGGGCAGGGAAAAAAAAATCCAAATGCCTCTTATACCATTTAAAGATTTAGTTTGGCTTCAACACTAAAGCACTTCATCTTGAAGGAGAAAGGAGCTTAGAGTTTATAAATTGTTGTTTGGGCTCTAGTAAGCTCTGGATAAGGGAATCTCTCTGCTAGGAAACAAATGACCTTCCCAAAATTTAGGGAGCTCTGGGTATTGTTACGAAGACAAAATGCCTTGGAAAAATGTCCCTGGAATACAAAGGGATTTGAGACAGCTCTGTTACTCTTAACATACAGTTCATACAGCTGCAAAGGGCAAATCCTGCAGTTCCAGTCTCTAAAAAAGGGTGGAAAGAAGTTAAACATATCAGGGTAATAAAATAAAAGCTGTTTAGATTGTCTCCCTCTGTCTAAATCTGCTCTAGACTCGCTCTTGCACAGGGTTGTCGAACTCAGGCTGAATATCCATATTATTTTGGCAAAAAACTCCCAGAATTTCCTGTATTCTCCTCAGTGGTGATTGCAAAGGGAAGTTTTGTGGAAAATACGGTCATTTATGACGGCGTGGTTGCCACACTCAGCAATTTGGATCCAAAGTGGAGGGACAAAGAAACTCCAGGAGGAGAAGCCGTGGGCATTTGCACACCCTTGAGTCCAGCAAGTGAAATCCTGCAGCTCCTTTGTGCATTCCTGCTCAGTGGCAGCGTTTCCAATCCACCCTGAGCTTGGAACTGCACTGCAAAACTCTGCTCCTCTGCTCTCCAAACACCATCCATGGTCTCCCTTTCTTCCGTGGGTTGTGTTCATGGGTTTTGAGCTGGCCATAGGATTCACAGGCAGGAAATTGTATTTACTCTGCAAATCCTCGCTGTGTTCCTCTTGCTCGTTTGTTTTTTGGTTTTTTGGGGTTTTTTTTTGTCAGGAATGTTGCAGGTCGTGCTGCCCTTGCTGGAGGCAAGCAGAAATTTTGGTGGAAATCATCAGATCCAGGAAAGTTTAGGGGTGTACATGTTGAGTTGGGTGGGAAACAGAAAGGAAAACACCGCCTCCATGGGTTTTAGTGTTTCGTTTTCCTCCCAGTCATTTTGTGGCAATCAGCACTACCCAAAGCATCACTTCTCATTCCTTTCCCTGGGAATTTTTATTACTGCTGTCCATACTGATGAGCACAACCCTTTGACACTCTTTCCTTGGGAAACCGTCACCTCCATCGTTTGAGATATCTGCTCTAAATCATGGAAACCACATTTTTTCTTGTGCCTTTCTCCTCTTAGGAGACCAAAAATCCTGCAGAGCATCAACCCAATTATTCGAGATGGCTCTTGGCAGGTTCCAAAGGGTGTGAGGTAGAAACATGTTCAATTTTCTAAGCGTGTTCAATTTTCTAAGCCTGCTCAATTTCCACGCCAGGGGCTAAAGTTTGTCGGCACCGGATTCCAGGGGACCTTTGGAAAAGATGACTATTCCAGTGCCCATCAGATTGTTTTAGGGCTTGAATGTGATTCCTGCTGGGACTCAGGCCCTCAGCTGTCCCTCCTCTCCTACCCAGAGACCCGATGACAGTCGTGCAGCTGCATCCAAAGCTTTTGTCCAAAAGGAACACAAAGGAAATCGCTGGAAAATCTTCACAGCGGATCTCCCTCCGCCCACGGGGTGGTGGGAATAAACATCACAACTTCAGATCTTGGTGAATGCAGATAAATGGAGGCTGAGCTGATAAGTTAATGACACACCAAAAGCAGATTGCTGCAGGGGCTGGAGGGATAAGGGGGCAATGAGCAGAGTCCTGGAATCCTGACAAATCCTGGAATGCTTTGACGTTGTGTCCCCCTGCCCTGTGCCAGGAAGGAGCTCCTGCAGCCCTGTGTGGTGGGAATCTGGCTCTCAGCATCCAGAGAAATCCTCTTTTTTTTCGGCTTCTTCACCCAGGCAGGTTCAAAAGGTTCCAGTTCTCCTGGAATGATTTCTCCAGGATGTGCCCTGCCCCACTGATGGGTCTTTTCTCGTGACTCCCCTTAGCTCTGCCTTCACTCTTCCTATCCCAGGAGACCCCACATCCTCATGTTCACTCTGAAAATGGACTGAAGTGGATGAAGAAATTGGAAAGTTGGGAAAAAAACACCTTTAAGAAAGTATTTTGCAAATGATTCCTCCCCTGTCTTTCTCCATGGTGCTCCAGGAGATTGATGTGTGCTTACAAATCCTCTCTGGGCTATCTCAGAGGTCTTTTCCAACCTCAGCAATTCCATAATTCTATGGTTCTATGCTTTTAACATATTAAAGTGAGCATGGCATTAAAAATAAGTCGTCAAAATGTCTTGAAGACAAATTTTATTCCTGTACAGACCATGGCAGAATTTGTGCTTCCCTTTGGAAGTTATAATAAAGATAGTTATAATAAAGATTTCATAGCTGAATGACTGGACCTCTGACCCCCAGCCTGAGCTGTGAAATCCTGCTTGATCCGCCTTGTATTCCTGCTGGAATTCCAGCTCTGTAGGGAAAGTTTCCTCAAAAACCGTTCCTCAAAACCGTTCCTTGTAGACTGCTGCTGACAAACCAGAGCTGCAAGGCCCTTTTTAATGGAAAGAGGTAGAAAAGTTGTACTAAATTCCAACAACACTTTCCTGGAACACTCAATCTGTGTTTGGATTGGGTGAGGTCCCAACACTAGGGACAAGCACAATGGTTTCAATGGCCACCTATTGCTTTAGGGACACTGTGAGGTGACATCTCTTTATTTTCCCTTTATCAGACCCAAGTGATCCCACTCAGGATGGGATGGGGTCGCTGAGGTTGGTTTTTTGCCCACTGCACCCTTGATTTGAGGCAGCCATGGCTGTAAATATGAGGTTGCTGCTACTTTGAGGTCCAGCTCTGCAGCTGGTGGTGTCCTGAGCCACCCAGTCCTTCTAGGAAAAGCCAGAATCTCCCGCCGACTTCCCAGAACTCCACAGGGCTGGAGACAGATCCTTTGCTGGTGGAAAATTAATCCAGCAGCAACATGCACCAGCTGAGGATTCCCAGCATTTCTCCAAGCCCTCCAGAAAGAATCTGCAGGAAGAAAACCCATAAAAAAATGAATCCTCCTCTCCAAAACATTCCTCCAACTGCCCCCATGACTTTATCTGTTTTTTTTCTGCACGGGCTGTTTCCCCCCGCTCCCCATATTTTTTTCTTTACAAGCTCTTGCTGCCACAGCAAAGGCT
Organism: Brachypodius melanocephalos; assembly: GCA_013398615.1. Taxonomy (NCBI): domain Eukaryota; kingdom Metazoa; phylum Chordata; class Aves; order Passeriformes; family Pycnonotidae; genus Brachypodius; species Brachypodius melanocephalos. The sequence goes on from VZSR01000393.1 coordinate 2,324,879, forward strand.
CTGTAAGATGAATCTGGGCTGAGGCATGGAAATATTTCACATTTCACAGCAATTTCCTCAAAATCCTGGTGTTGTGCAGCCTGCTTGGGATTGCTGAAGATGTAGAGCTGAGGAGAGCTTGTTGGCTTCCTGGAGAGGGGTGGGGACACTAAGCCAGATTTTTATTTCAGTCCCCTTTTCAAAGCAGTGGAACACTTGAGAGCACCCAGCTGACGGGCCAGCGTTTGTTTTCCCTCTTTCCCAAGGCAGCCTGACACCCGTGGAAGGGAAGATGTCAATTCTGGGAGCAGGTTGGTGTGGAGGAACGGGAGGAAGCCCTGATTTATCCGCGCCTCCGGAGAGCCAAGGCTTGATCCCGCCCGCTTGGGAGAGCTTGGCAGTTCACAGGATCAGGCCTCCGAGTAAATGGGGAATTCATCCAGAGATATCTAGGAAATAACAGAGAATGAGCTGCCAACTCGACTCCGAAAGCCAACAGTTCACTAATTTTAATCAACAGCTGGATATTTTTATAGGGAGTGAAGGGATGGAGGGGTATTATGACAGAACAAGGGAGGTGGGATTAGACTAATCTAGCCCAGGCCAAGTGGGCTCTTCCTGCTCAGCCATGTGGAGTGTCATGACTGTGTGATTTAGACTACTGCACACTCACCCACACTGATAAGGAGGACAATTATGGGGAATACACAACTCTTTGTGCAGCCCTCAGCCAGCACAGCCCTGCTCAATGCGGATGTCAGCTGGGGATCGTCTCCAGCTCCGAATTAGAGAGGTCCCCATCCCAGGGGATGTGGCAGGGAATTGCTGCAGGAAACCTTGCATGGAGGTCACCTTTGCCCTGTCCCTTTCAAAACTTCAAAGGGACCTTTCTGGAGAGCGCCGTCACCGTGGCGGTAAAACCCGGTGGGTGGCAGCGTCATTATTCACTCGTCTGGAGAAGGTTTCTCTCCGTTGTGGCTCCGTTGGGTCCCTCAAGGGCAGTTTTCCCGGTGTTAATTGTCGTGTTTCCCCGTAACTTCTGGTCCTCTCCGTGTCCTTCCTCACCTTCCGCTGACTCATTCCCAGCCCAGCCTCGTGCCAGAGCGGGGCTGCCCAAATGTGACCCAGGGAAAAAGGCAAAACCTGCAGGACCACCTCCCTTAGCTCCCATCAATCCATTGCTCTTCCTAGTAGGAAGCACGGGAATAACTATTCTGAGCCAGATTTTTCCCTTTTTTTAAATTTTTTTTTTTTTTTTTTTAAATTTTGCTTTTGGAACAAGCCCCCAATTGGCGCAGAGCAGCTTTTGTTGTTGTTTATTTGTGAAGCTTTTCATCTTAACGAGGATGTACGGAAACAATTTCCACATGCTTCATTCACAAGATCAACTCAAGCTTTTCCTGTCTGTGCCATGATTGGATGTAGCCACTCAAAATTATTCAGCTTTGCACAAATTGTGCTTTTTACTCAGTTTTTTTTAAACGTTTATTGTACAGTAACAATGATTTTTTTCCCCCTGCTAAATAAAGTTTGGGCTTTGCACCAGGTGGCTGGAAATGTCACACAAAAGTTTCTGCCTTTTGGCAGTGGAAAGTCCGAAGGCTTTAAGAAAATGCACATTTTTCAGGAGGGCAGAGAGAGGTCACGATGCACTGACTAATTCAAGATTTCCTCCGCTGGTTTCCATAACAAAGAATAATTTTTTTTTCTTTATTTAGCTGCACTCAGTGGTAGGTTTTCATTTGCATCAAAGCTTTGTTCTGCTCTCGTTTGGGCTGCCTCCAGAGACCAAACAACATCACAGGCTGCTCCTGGCATGTCCTCCAAAGAAATGGGCCAAATTCTGAGCTCCGAGTTGGCTCCCACGTGTAAACCCTTGCCATAAAGATCCTGCTCAGGGTGAGAGGGGTTTGTGGCAGTCAAGAGACATTTCCATGGAGTTTTAAAGCTAAACCCAGTTGGATTTGGTGCAATCCAGATGGATGGGACAGTCAAGCCGTTTTTAAGTTGACAACAATGCCTGCTCTAAGATCTTCCATCTTGTTATTCGGAAACTGATGGGAATTTTACCTCCTTGGGTGACATCCTTCCAATACGCACAACCCTTACCCCGGCCCGATTTCATATTCCTATTATTCCTTGTGGAATTTCAATCCTAATTACTCAGGAAATGGGTCTTCAAGCTCACGTCCGAAAACCACGGCTGGCTTTCCTGCGTGAAATCCTGGCATGGCTGCGCTGTGGAAACGAGCGGGAATTTGGCAGGCGTTGGCTTTCCAGAGGCTGTTTGCCCTTTTCCTGTCCCTGCCGAGAGCTGCCCCAGCCCAACAGGGTGATAAGGAGTTGAAAAATTGTGTTTGGCCTGGGAGATCTGCTAGGATTTGACAGCTGACTTCCCTGGAGATACTGGTTTGGGCTGGGTGTGCTCCAGCCGGGGTCACGGGAGTTTGGGTGGGATTTTCCAAGAGATCCAGGACTCAGGCATGAGACCCAAGAGTGAGGAGATGTTTCTTGGTCCCTTTCAATGGTAAATGAGGTGACATGGCTGGGGTATGAAGGGTGTAAGAAAAAGGAGTTGCGTTAGAAGAAGATGATGGGGAAAGAAATTTGGTAGACAAAAAAAAGTGAAAAATGGGGGTTTAAATTTGACTGTGGAGGAGATGAGATATTGAGTGAGAGAAGCCAATACCAAAAAATAAAAAAACCAAACTGAAATGACAAATCCAGAATTGGAATGAAGTTTCTGCTCCAAGGACTCAACGTGTTTTGCTGGAGAACTTTCAGTGCAAAATTCGTCAACGAATCCCACACTGGGGACAGAGCCACGTGCTTTCCCACTCTGGAGCCGTGACCACCAGGTTATTCCCTGCTTGCTGTGACTCCTATGGAAACCCTTCCAAGCCTCTGCTGATCAATCTTGCCTTTTTTGAGGGGTTCAGCCATCCACATGGTCATTCCTCCCCAGCACCTGGGAGTCTCTTCCCAAACTGCTGCTCTTGGGTGATCCCCGAACGTGCAATGGGAAGCGAGAAATCCCATTTTCACCTTGGAGATCTCTGTCTCATCTTCATCTCAGCGAAACCGTGGCCGAGGAACTGCTCCCTGCCCCAAACCACGTCCTTGATTAGTGATCCCTGGCTTCATTTGCATTTATCTGATGCACGGGGACATCTGTTTATCATACATTGCACGTCTGCTGAGCGACTTTTTCCTCATCCCAAGGCCCGATTAAAGATCCCGATTAATGGAACTCGCTGGAAGGTCCCGTAAGGCAGCTCTTAAATCAATGTCATGTAAACTTTGCTGGGTTAATCCTGCACATCTGAATTCAGCTAAAACCCAACACTGCAAGGTCAGCCTGTACAAATTGATGGATTTTTATTCCTTTAACCTCAGAAGTGTTGCTGAGAGGGGAAGAGCAGCAAAAGTTGCTTCTTCCAATTGCTTCTTTTTCCTGCACAAGGAAAGGCAGATATTTTCCCTTTTCATATGTGCATATATATAATATATTCATATATATCCATAAGACATGTATTTTTAAAAATGAGAGGTATTTAAATCAGCAAAATACTACTGCTCCTTTTCATGTTTATCTTGTTGTTCATTTTTCTCGTGCATTGATTTGATAAGGGAGTAAGGGATTCTGGCATTATAAATCAGGAAGTTAATGAGGAATATCCCTCCTGCCTTTTAAATTTATTTAGTTCTAAAAACAATTAAATCTCTAAAGACATCCCAGAGCATTTTGTGGCTCATGAATGTTGCAAGAACAAATTAGCATGGACTTGCAGAAAAAAATGCTGCGCAATTTATGGACTTTTCTTGTCTTCCAGGGGAAGACATTTGCAGTGTCTCTGAGTCAGGAGTAACAATCTCCTATCAGAGCTCTTTAGTGCCTTTGCACTATCATCAATACATATAAACAAAGGATAAGGGAGCTAATTCCTTGTGGATAACTTTCTGCAGGGAAATGCAGCCCGTGGAACAGCTTGTGGCAGAGGAGCAGCTTTATCAGCTCTAAACCAAGGAGCGCATTTTATTTACGGAATTCAGCACTGCAGGCATTCCTGGTTCTTTGTAGGAGTATTTTGTATTTACCACATCCCATTACTTGGTTTTGTTGGAGCAGAAATGATGGATAATTGTAAAGACCTCCTGGAGGCACTTTGGTTCTTGGCTTGGTGTCCTGTGGTTTTATTTTCTCTCCTTGAACCTGAGAACTTCCCTGGAATAATAATAATAATAATAATAATAATAATAATAATAATAATAATAATAATAATAATAACATTAATTTATACTAACTAGATCATTTCCCCTGAGCTTTATCTTTTTTTTTTTTTAAAATCTTCTCTTTTTAATCTTTCTTCTGTTGTTTTATATCAAAAGTTAAAGCCAGCAGAGATGTTTCAGGGAATTCCTCACCCCGAAAAAAGCAACGCTGCCTTTGTGCCACTTTGCTTCTCCAAAGGCAATGGACAGCAGGAATTTGGGTCTTGTTCCTTGTCTGAGTGCCAATCCCATCAGTCAGCTGCCAGCAGGACCCACCAGGGACGACAACACCCTGCTGAAATCCTACCAGCCTCTGCTTTGGAAAACACAGAAAGGTCGTGGTTTCTGAAGACAAGGATGTGTCAGCACCCTCATCTGTGCCCACATCACGTTTTGGTCTTTCCTCTACCTGGAGCTTTATCACTTCACTTTTCTCTCCTCCTGAATGTGGCTGTCCCACCTTTTCCCTTTGTTTTTTGCCGAGGTCCATGAACTTCATCAGGACCAAACGAGCAGAGCCAGGATTTTAGCTGGAGCTCCTTCTGCTGGTGGGATGATCCCTTTGCACAGAAAAATCCCCCTGCAAAGCCACACAACGTCCATCTCTCTTTTTTCACCCTTTCTCTTTGCATGTCCTTCTTCCCAACAAAGGTATGACATTAATAAAAAGAAACATTAAATATTAAATATTAAACAAGGAATCAAGATTGTCATGTGTCCCAGCGAGAGGGATTTGAGTTCTGTGGCTCACTCTAAAGCCAGATAAATCTTCCATGGATTTTTTTATCAGCTTCAATGATTTTGGTATCAATCCAAACACTCCTCATGGAAGTGTTGGAGTCCAGAACTGTGGAGATTCATATTCCAAGTTTCTTCCCTATTATTCCACACTCAGCTTTCTCTCTGCTTGACTTTTGTTGGATGATCAATCCTTCTCCTACCAGATACTTTTGTCAGCGGCTTCAGCTTGGGCAAGACTTGGAAAATACAAATTCCTGGCAGCCTAATTCCTTACTCTATCTGCCTAGTTATGCTTAAGGATATGGACATTCCTGGACATCTCAGGCACCAGAGATGTCTGTGAGAAGATAAATCCACATCAGACACCACCCAGCTGCCAGCAGAGCTATAAACTTGTGATTGGGTTGATAATTTTCTGTATTAAATAGCCAAACCTCAGTCCCCCAGCTGGAGATTCCCAGCAGCAGCTCTTCCCTCCCAGTTACCTTTGGCTGTGGTTGTCCTGTGGAAATTTAATTTGTGAAGAGCCATTGTGGGATTCCACCGGGCTGCTGGATTCCCAAAACAATGTTTAATTCATAAGAGACTGAATTTGTCAAATGTCCCAATAACTCGAGCTGTGAAATGAACTTTTCTGAAGGTGAGCTGGTAGGATCCTAATGGATGCACAGGAATAATGTTTATGCAAAAAAAGAGGGATGTTCTGCAATCAAAGACTTTTGCTTTTAGATCTGGGAATATTCCTAATCAAGGAATTTTTCCTTTTTTCCTTTCCCTTTCCCTTTCCCTTTCCCTTTCCCTTTCCCCTGCTGCACTTACTAAAATCCAAGAGTGATCATAAAAATTATTTTGCAATTTAAAAGTCCAAACTCCTCCAAACCTTTGGTATTTTAGAGAGAAATTAAAGAATAACAGAAAAACGAGGCTAAAACACTGAGTAATCTCCCAACACACCGGGAATGTTTCCAGGAGGCCACAGTTACAGTGAGGTTGGATCTGAGTGTACAAAAGGGAATCCTTGTTTTCCAGGAATAAAAGAAGATGCTGGTCCATGAGTTGACCTGGGGAAAATGGGAACATTGTCAGGAATTAAACAGACATAAGAGGGGATTTTTGAGGGGGGATCTGAGGCTGGTGCTGGCAGGTGGACACACATCCTCCTTTCTGGGGATGCTTCCTGCTACCCACAGCAACACCTGCATCCCGTGGGGATCCCTGTTCTTGGCTTGGAGAGGTGATGCCTGGACAATGCCACCGAATCTGTGCCACCGAACCAGTCCCTGCCGTACATCGCTCCCAACATTTCCCAAACGTTTCCACAAATGCATCAGGAATAAAAATGCTGTCCCTCTCCTCCATCCAGTGAGGAGCTGCTCCTCAGCAGCCACGTTTCTCATGGAACAGCCTCTTGCTGGAGATGGCTCCGTGCCATCCTTGACCAAGGCTGCGCTTGAACCGGGCGACCCAGAAGTGAAAGGCTCAGCGTCACGCTGCCAGCTCCCCCGACCATCTGTCCTCCTTCAGTGAGCTTCCTTCCAAATTCCCTGCACACTTCATAAACATCCCAGCCCTCCTCACCCCTCCAGCTGCCCTCTGCCTCTAGAAGAAACAGCAGTTCCAAGGAAATACCACTCATTTTTTTTTTTTAATATATATTTTTTTTCCAGGCGTGTCGAAGCCGACATCTGGGATTTGGCAGAGCGAAAGCCTTTTTCATCCATCCTGCCTTTTAAACCTGATGCTTTAAACCAACCATCCTGAGGATGGAGAAGCCAGGGATAAACTGGTGGAGATGATGTGGTGCACGGTAGCAAACCCATCTTTGAAGACCAACAATAAAGCAAACTTCCATTTCCTTCCCATAACATGGTCATGTCACAACCCCGAGCGCTCCACCTTCCCTTTCAAGAGGCTCGAAAGTAGGACTTCAGACAAAGAAAAATAGTCTCAGGTGGGTTCACCATGGATCATTTTGACTATAATTTAAACATTTAAATGTCAATGCTTAGTCACAGACAAGACATGATTCTTATCTATCTCCGTGTGGCTTCCAGCAGAAAAAAAAAATTGAACCCGTGCCATTTCCTGTTGGAGAGAGCTTAAACACAGGGGTGACAAGGGCACATCTATTTTGGAGCCCTATTTTAAAAGCCTCCGAGATATCGCAGAAATCAACTGGCACAAACAGAGGACTCGGAGTTTCTTTCATGGTGGTGGCAAATTCCGTCTATCAATGAAACACATACTTAGCGAGGCGGAAGTGAGCACCAGCAATACTTCAATCAGCCCTGGCAGATGTGTACATTATTCCGTTTGATCTCCTAGGATGCTGGATTTAGATGATATAATACATTCTGGTTATCTCCCTCGAAGCTGGAGGGACGTAAGGAGATATCCACTTTCGCAAGATAAAATTAGCACCTCTTTATTTTCCATATAAACATTCCTCCCCTTTATTTTTCTTTTTTTTTTTTTTTTTTTTTTTCCCTTTTCTTTTCTCAGGAAAATGCTGATTAGAGTTACAAAGCATACCAAGGGGTATGAGTTTATTCGTATTCAACCCAAATCCTATTTATAATATCAAGGAAATAACATTGGTATTACACAGGGCGACTTGGACAGCCGAGATGGAGGAACAGCAAGCTCCGTTCAGGGCAGGTCCCTTCAAAAGCACCGAAAGCCATGGTGGGAAAGCAAAGATTTGGCTTAAAACTGGACGATCGCACAAGAAAAATGGTCAGCCCACACCGATTCTGTTATTTTAGTGTATTTTTTGACATCATCATATTGAAACCACAAACTTAAGGTACAAAATATGGAGCTGAATTTCGGACAACGCATTTTTCTTCCGTACCCCGTGATCTCAACTCTCACGCACCTCGAATACCTACAGATATCACCCAGATTTTCACATAAAACTCTCGCTTATGGATAAATTTGTAATTTTTGAGCAGCCCAGTGAAAAGTTATTTTTGTTAAGTCGGAGCATGGACCTCTTGGGCACGGGAAACGCGCTCCTGGGTAGATCTGTGAGAATAACGGATTGTTTGGTTCTCTTGCCGCTCCGAACAATTGGGGGAGAAAAATGGTTTCCGTTGGATTGAGCCTTTTGTACGGCATGGAAGGCCTTAATGGACCTTTGAACTTTTTTAAAATAAAGGAATCCACGCCATTATCTGCAACGCTTCCATGAATGTCAAAAAAAGAAGGTGGCGACCTTCAAAAGGCTTTTGATGGGGAGAACAATTCAGAGAAATCAACACAACTTTTTTCCAAATGTTTCGGTCAATTTGAGTCTCCGGGTTGGAATTTAGGAGGAAAAGGACGGCTGAGGTAATTTTGCTGTTGTGTTTATGAAAAATCACATCAAGGGCTTGCTGGGGTGGACTTCGTGCTGATGATTGACTGATGTCCAGATTCATGAAAACAGTCATGGAATTACGGAATACTTATGGCTGGAAATGACCTCCCAAGGTCATTGAGTCCAACACTTGGATCTTGTTTGGGAATAGGACTCTAAAATTGCTTTTAAATCTATGTTATCTCAGAGCTGGTGGTTGAGGTGAGCTCTGAGGTCCCATTCCACTCCCTCCTTGGGAAGGTTCTACTCAGCAGCACCGGCTTGGAAACCTGACATCAATTATTGGCAGAAAACATGAATAAAACACACCAAAAAAATTTCTTACGGCATCCACAACAACTTTTCCCTCAGCAAATCCCCCTCACATTCCCGTGGCAGATATGAACTGAAGCCACAGGAGATAGGATCTGATGTGAGGCCTTATCAGGATATGGGTTTGTGCTGCTCTCCAACGTGAAGCTTTCCAGTTTAATACACGATGACAGAGCGAGATCCTTTTACAGGGAGAAAGCCAAGGTCGTTTTCAAGCCCGAGTTTAGCAACTTCTCAAATGTCTGCTGTTGTCTGTGCCGTTAATTGGCCCCGTGGCTGCAGTTTGTGTGGGCTGCCCATTATAATGTCAATAAATCCAGGGACTGGGAGTGAAATTCGATGCAGAAATGGGCTGAGGGGCTTGTTCTGAGAGATTTGCCCTGTGGACTGGTCATGGGATTGGGGTGGACAACGTGGAATAACCTCACACAGGGTAGAAGTGAAGATTTCTGGAGAAAAAATCAAAGCAGCAGCTTTTCTGAATGGGATGTCATCAAAAAATGGCCATTTAATGGTATCAGCTTTTCCATGGAGAGAAAGCAGCCGGATAAAGTGATTTTTCCTCACTCACCTTCATATTCCTGAGTCATTGAGGGCTCCAGTGTTTCCCTGTGTGGAACAGGAGCTGATTTTCCTGCTGGCATAAAATTTCAGTGGGCAGATCCCATTTTGGTGGTGGTGGTCTCAGCATGCAGAGATGCTGGCATGGGGAGCAGAGAGGGAGAAGAAAAGGAATAAATCTGATGGGGAGAAAATATCGTGTCAGTGAGGGGGGTGATGCCCTGCTGAGAGCAGAAGGGTTGGGCCTTGTCTCACTCATCAATGACATTTCACTTTTGAATCCAACCAGCAAAAATACCCCAAACCCAGCAAAACCCAGCCCCAAATTTTGCATCATCCCTACTCATCCCTGAAAAAAAAAAATGAATGCTCTGAAATGGAATTAATTTCTCTGGAAATGTCAATTAATAGCAGAGACCCCAAGCTCTGGGAGAAGCTGGGAGGTGGCAGAGGGTGATGTCAAGCACAGGGACACCTCTTCATGCCACCACTGGATATTTATCACGGAGAGCCCACCACGAGTTTCTCTTTCCACTCACACCCACAGCAATAGTTCGTCTTCAGTTGTCCAAATTTTTTCATTTGCGTCTAAAAATTGCATTTTCTGAAGGAGCGCGCTGGGTAGGAGAAAATGATTATGAAATGCCTGAAAAGAGAAGAAATCAAAACTGCTCTTCAGGTCAAGATCTTGTAAAATCTGCAGAATATCCCCCCAGAATTCAAAGCAACAATAAGAGAAATTTGGTGTCTTTATGTGAGTATTTTTTAAAGTTTTCGGCCTTTGCATCCCCCCCGAGAGCTCGGATTTCCTGGGGATCACGGAGCCCTCCCAGCCCAGATCCACAATTAGCTGCAGAAGCCCAGTTTTGGGGGTTTCCTCATTAACCTGTCATGTCAAACGCTGGATGATAAGACGGTGAAAATCGAGGGGGGAGGAGTGGCGGTGGAGGGGTAAAAGTTCATTTTGCCGGGCAAACAAACAGCGAGTCACTTGATTTTACTAATTATCCTCCCCTGTGCCTCTCGCAGCCATTATTTTTCTCCCCCCGCAATCAGCGTAAGAAGTGACAAGATAAGATAGGAGCTGGTATTTTCTAAACTATCCCCGGCTCAGGGCATAGCCAGATAATATGAGGGTTCATTTGAAAGAGCCCGCGGAAGATTAATTGATTTTCTTCATGTCGGAGCCATCCCTCATTAGAAAAATAACTCCTGGGATTGTTGGGAATGGGTGTCAGGGCATTCTGGAATGCCCCTCTCCAGGCAGTGTCCTAGGAACAGCTCTCGAGGTGAGGAAGGGTGATTTATTTGCAATAAAGGGCGAATTATTTATAATAATGGGGAATTATAAATGCGTTGCTATAAATTTTGTGTCTGATTCACGGCTCGAGGACATCAGCGGGTGGGCAAGGGTTGGCTCACATGGTTTATAGATTTTAGTGATATATTAAATTATGAACTAACACCTGTGCACCTCTCAGTCCTGTGATTTCCCAAATTTAATGGTTGGGCATAGGATTGACTGGCCAAAAAACCCTTGAATTTTTTTCCATGCTGATTATCTCAACCATATTCATGTCCTCCCTCTTTTTGAGGTCAAAGAGAATTTTCTTCCATGCAAAACCCTCAAACCCTGTGACAGATGTCCAGTAAGAAATCAGT
>VZSR01000393.1:2335866-2358527 GCA_013398615.1 Brachypodius melanocephalos
AGACTGGAAAGAGTAGAAAGGATTGGAAACAGCAAATTTGTCAATGTTTTTCCTCGCTGCCGAGTCGCTGCTGCTTTAGATTAGCCCTGTCCCCTGCAATTTGACAGTAGCGCCGTGAACCTGCAGCGCGGGGATCCCGGGGAAGGATAGGGGAGAAAGGAGGAGGAATTCAGGGAATGTTTTCCCTGGGAGCGAGCAGGGAAGAGCAGCCGCTGGGACCGGGGCTGCGGTGACAGCGTTTAACACTTCCCAGAGCCGGGGACCCCGCCGCTGGAATGGCATTGCCCACCCTGAAAGTGAGAAGGTAAAGTTTATTTTTTCTGCTTTTTTTCCTCCCCTTTCTCTCATATACAGAAGGGATCAAGACCACCAAGAGCGGCCCTCTTTTTTTTTTTTTTTTCTTCCTTTTTTTTTCTCTTTTTTTTCTTTTTTTTTTTCCACGATGATGTACAATTTGCATTTGTTAATAATAAAAAAAAAAAGGTCATCCACTTAGATTTGATTTTTTTCCCCTTTTTTAAACAGGAAACGGGTTTCAGATGTTCCGAAGTTCAAAAGTAAGGCTGCTAATCTCTCTCCCAATTTACCATGCATTGACAACCGTCAAATCTTTTCTGGCTTGAGAGCTGAGGAGTTGCTTACTATTCTTATTTTTACGTCGTGCAAACCCCTCGCTCCTGGGATTTGCTCCCTAATTCCAAAGAAAACTGCCTTGGGAAGAGCAATCCAGCGTTCACCCCACGGCGGCTCAGGAGCTGTTTGGGATGAGCTCTCCAAGGAGGGCGTTTGAAGGAAGGGTTGGCGGGGTTTGCACCAGGAGTTTGGGGTTGGATGAGCACGGAAAATGAAACTTTTCACTTCCCAGTGCCTCGGGATAAATCTCCACTTCCAGGTTTCCTTAGATAAAATAAAATAATCAGCGCTTCCAGGTTCCCTCGCCGCTGTCAGCACCACGCACTTGGAATTCAAATAATCACCGGTTCTCTTTCCTTCGTTTAACCTCCGTAGGAAACCTGATAATATTCCACTGATATTCCTCTCTGGGCACTGCAGGTGATGTCTGAGACTCTGGGAAAGGAGGATTCTGCCTTGCCCAGGATTTCTGTGTGGGTTTGGCACTGGGGCAGCCGCGATGTGGGTTTTTCCCAACGGTTATTCCCATTTCTCACACGGATGTTGTCCCAATTTCTGCTGCGCTCGTTATTCCCGTTTCTCATCTCAAATATGCACCAGATTTTTGTGTCTTTTAAAAAGCCCAAACCCAGTTCATGATGTTCAACGAGCATGAGGATAAAATTAAATTAGTGAAGTGCTTCATTAAAAAAGTAATAAAATTGACATCTAAATTCTTTCAGTTAATTTTCTTCTCTTGCAGATAAATCCTGTGGACTCCGGTGCAGATTTATCTGGAAAAAAATGCTGAAGGATCGTTCTAATATTTCATTAAAATCTATTATTTTGAGAATATTGCTGGACTACGCATTTATAATTTTAATAACATTTAACTGGGATGTGGGAAACTCGTGTAGATCCGAGTGTTAAAGGAGAAGGTTTTGCTATTCCTGCAAAGGCAAACTGAGCCCCAGAAAAATATTTTTCCTTCTGAATTAAAACAACAACTTTCTCAGTTATTTTGTACCCCCAAATAAATGACAGCTTTTCTTTCTAAGCCTTCCAGAAGCAAAATTTGGCTTCTGACCTGGGATGCAAAGGCAGCGCTAATCCAGCGTTAAAAATCGATGCTAAACTTACACAGAACTAAAAATAAATTGAAAGAAATTTGTTTTATTTTTTGCTTTTTAGCAGCCTTAGTGTATGCCCTGCCTCAGTTCTGTGAAAAGCTTTGCACTGAAAATACAGTTGGATGTTATAAAGATAAAACTAAAAAAATTAAAAAATGCTTTTTGGTGGCATAAATGGCATTTGTTTTTTGTGTGATGATAATTTGGGTTCTTAAAAAAAAAGGTGAAAAATAAAACTATAAAATATGTTTAACCCCCATTTTAGGTTAAATATTGGCTGCTTTGCATCAAGAAAAGTGCACCACAAGCACGAGACTGACACCCAGTCTATGAGCAAAAAGACCCTCATTTAATCTAAAATATGGATTTTGGGAATTTCATTAATTCTGTCAGTAAATTACCTGGTTCTTTTTAAAACAAAAAAATCCCCAGATTCTGCCAGCGAGTTCCAGATAAAAAAAAGACACCCCCTTGTTCTGGGCACATCCCCTGTAACAAACGGGTGAGTTTGCTGATGACCACAAATATATTGGAAAAAAACCCGTGTAAACCAAAGGAGGGGATATTTTCCAAGAGAAACACCTGGAAGGTGTAAATCAAAACTCCTGTAAACACGTCAGGGGGAACATACGACAGGCACAGGGCTGGCCGCGCATCCAGCCCACAGAGCTTTGGAAATCCGCATGGATAAATCGGAGATCGACCTCGGGCTAATGAACAGCTCTTGTACGAAAAGGGGAGATCCTCTGCCCCTGCAGAGACAGCAAAAAGATGGATTTGGTACCTTTGGAGGAATCCAGGAGGTCATTCGCAATAATGGGATTTAAAAAAAAAACAACAAAACAACTGCTCGAAGAAATTTTGGAAGTCAAGCTCATGTGGCTGTGTGATTTGTTCAAATCAGCAGTGAAATTAATAACTTTAATAATTTGTTTATGTTCTTAAAAATGTTTTCCAAGTATTTATTTCCCCAAATTAAGCTTCCTAATTGTTGATGAAATGTAAAGATCTTTTACACCTACATGGTATTTAACATCTACACTGTATTTCACCTCTGCATGATAATTTACATCTACATTATTTTTACATCTAAATTGTATTTTACATGCACATTATATTTTTTGTCTACATTATATTTGACATCTACATTGTATTTTCTATCTAGGCTTGATTTTCTATTTACATAATATTTCACATCTACATCTAAATTATATTTTCTATCTACATTGTCATTTATATCTCCACCATATCTCACATCTGTGTAATATTTTACACCTACATTATATTTTACACTATATTTCACATCTCCCTTGTATTTTACACTTACCCATTATTTCTCATCTATCTTATATTTTAAATTTCCATGACCAAAAACTCACAGTGAACCCAAAGGGAGAGAGGAAGAAATTTGGGGGAGCAGATTGCTGAAAAAACACTGTGCTGAAAAAAACCCCCTAAAATTGGGATTTTCCCCTTCTGCACTGAAAGAAGCCCTATTAAAACCCTATCTTCTGGAAAGCGTCAGGGAGGCAGGAGGTTGGTAAACATTATAAAAACAACCCCTCGTAAAATTTTTATTGCTTTACATTTCTGTACATTTTACGGCCGGCGCGGGGGGAAAGAAGCGACGGTGATTTCTCCGCCTCGAGAGCAGGCAGGAACTTTTTTTCCCCCTCACTTTGTGCTCATCCAAATAAATAAAAAAAGTTGAAGGCTGCTCATTCCTCAGGCATTCGGGGGAATGGTTCCACGCTCAGAAGGAGCCAAGGAAAAGCTGAAGGCTAAATGAACCTCACGACGTTAATCTGGGTGTTATAAACAACTATTGTCCTTTTTGGACACTGCAACATTTTTGCAACGTGTTTTGTTTCATATCCACGTGTTTTCTGATTTCCAAAAACACTATTAGGATTATTAACCCTTGGGATAATTAACTCCTGGTAAAATTATTAAACCAGGGATTTAAAATTTCTCCCCAAAATCCAGCATAGACGTTCGCTTCCTGAGGAAGTATTTTTAGCTTCTGAATGAAACAAGTCACGGATTAAAAAAAAAAAAAAGGTAATTGTGCTTGCAAGTAAGTATTTAAATATTTACATTTGAAATATATTTGCTGCCAGCTTCTGTTAGCGAGAAGAAAAGTAATTTGGGAAATTACAACCCTTCCTATTTCCCACATTTTTTAGGATAATAAATGCGGGGCTGAATTTAGCATGCCCTGGAGCTTGGCTGGCCGAAGTCGAAGGCAAAGAGGGAGCCCAGGATAATTCATGGAACAAAGATGCTGCTGGGGAGGGAGGTCTGCAGAGCTTGGGAGGTGCTGGGGATGGAGATGAGTTTTCTTTGGGCTTTGGGAAGAGCCTGGATCACTCAGCTGTTCCCGGCATGTGGGACCAGGCTGTGGCCACCGGCTGAGCCGATTTCTTGCGTGCTGACCTCCAGATATGGTGGGTCTGCTCATCCTCACCAGTTGGCAGGCTCAGGGCCTGAGTCATGTTCCCCAAACCCTCCAGCAGGGCAGCACGTGGGGATGATGTTTGGGGTCATGGATGGGGCCTTTCCCTGCGTCCCAGCCCACGCTCCGTGTGAAGCCACGCTGGAAAATCCAGGATGCGCCGAGGCGTCAGAGGGATGAGTAAGAAGGGGGAGTCATGAGGCCAAGGGGGGATGATTCCTGTAGATCCCAGCCCTGGGTCAGGACATCGCCCCCAGCACCTTCTGCAGGTGTCACAGGTGGCCACTCCCCTGCACATTTGCATAATTGCTGATTTGTTTTTATAATTTCTATTGTTTTTCTCTTGGCTTCTTTGGCATTTATACAGACAGGGGTCTCCAAGGAAAATTTCTGCCTCCTGAGCAGAATGAGGAAGATTTGAAACCAAAGTGGTGCTTTGGGTCCTTCCTAGTGAGGATCTTCACATTTTTCAGATGTCAAGAAGCCACCAAGATGTCTTCAAATCAATGTATCAGGTGTCCAGGTTGTCCGAGTCACACCCCACCATGCGCTCAGCACAGGGACTCTCTGTGACGTGAGTCACCACCACTGTCACATCAACTGAAGTGATTTTGGTAATTCCTGGTGCTTCCTTGGAATTAAGTGCGGTTCTGAGGGAGCTCAGTCTTGCTTAGACCATTGCCCAGAGCCTTGAGCTGCTTGCAGCAGTTTCTCCTCCTCTAAGATGTGGGACAGATGTGGGATGGGACCCTCCTATGTGACCAGTGGATAAATGTTTGGGAAACCTGGTGAGAGCCTTTCGTGGGAGCTCCAAGGAGAGCCCAAAGTGTTATCCACATTATTGTCCAAACCTGGGAGTAGCAGATTCTACTTTATCCAGGGAAAATGTTTCTTTTATTATCACCATCCCAACCAGTCTGCTGGGCTCCTGCTGGTGGCCAGAGGGGACATTCCCACAGGCAAACAAGCCAACTTCTCTGTTTTGCTCTTAGTTCTTAGAATCCCAGGATCACTGAGGTTGGAAAAGCCCTTCAAGACCATCAAGGCCAACCTGTGCCCCATCCGCACCTCATCACCAGCCAGTGCCACCTCCAGGAATTCCTGGGACACCTCCAGGGATGGGCACTCCAAACCTCCCTGGGCAGTTCCCATTCCTGAGCACCCTTTCCATGGGGAAATTCCTGCTGCTGTCCAAGCTGAGCCTCCCCTGGACCAGCCTGAGGCCGTTCCCTCTCCTCCTGTCCCTGTTCCCTGTGAGGAGAGCCCGACCCCCCTGGCTGTCCCCTCCTATCAGGAGTTGTGGACACCAAGAAGGTCTCCCCTGATCCTCCTTTGTCCCTCAGCTGCTCCTCCCAGGATGGAATCCTGGTTCTTCTCCTCCCCAGCGAGCCGATCCCACGGTCTGGCCCCTCATTCCTTGGGATGCCTCACTGGGTTCCTGCAGCCCAAACCCACCCTGCCCAAACAATCCTGATGACACACTTTGTGGTCACAGCTGCTCTCTCACCTTCCTCGTGTGACGGAAGGGAAAAACCCAAGAGCCCTCTGTGATGACGCTTGGCCGCTGTTGGTTTAATTTTCTTCGGGTAAATCCGTTCTTCTGCAAGTGCTCACCGGGCCAAGCTGTCCCTTCCTGAGCTTGTGCAAATAAAATAAGGGTGCAAATATGACTACAAGCACTGTGAGTGTCTGGCTCATCCTGATATCAAGTTTCCTTCTATAACTCAGTTTCAATTTTTGCAGCGTTTAATAGATGCTGTTGTGGTTTGGGTTTGGTTTTTTCCCTTCATTCCCAGGCTTTTTATGCCAGCAGCTTTGCTCCGTTTTTATAACTCCCAAATTTATGTTATTATTATTAGTTCCCAATTTATAGAGTTTTTTAATAGATGTTTTTGGGTAAAACTTGGTGTTGTTAAAATCAGTGACCCCTTTCCAGTGCCTTCAGTCAGGCTGGAATTTCACACTCCCTGCTTTACCTTTCCCTGGTTGCTCCCAGTGTGAAAAGCTTTGGTTGGGAATTTACCAAAGCCAGAAAATCAGCCTGACTCTGGAAATTGTATTGTTTACTTTAAAGCACGTTTTGTTTCCATTTTGCTATAAATATGGATGAAGTGAAAATCTGCTGTTGCGGAGGGCCTGTCACTGCAGCAGAAGTTCCAGCAGGATTTGTCACATGGTCTCTCCAAATCCATGGAAAGCCATCCTGGGGATGGTGGACACAGCCCTGGGAGGTACCAGCACATCATTTGAGTTCCTCTGCAAATCAGTGGGAGCTTAAACTTACTCTGACAGAAAAAAAAAGAAAAAAACCAAAAAAAACAAGGGAATAAAATCTCACTTCTTCTTGAGAGCAAGTGGAGCGTGTGTCCCACAGAGAGGAAAACCAGCAGCAAAAATTCAGAAAGATGACAGAAATTTGTGTTTTCAGCAAATCTCTTTAATTGCAGTGCAGGCTCGCATGAAATGTGTTTAGGTGTTGGGTCTGGAGTCAAAGCTTGGAGTGGAAGGATTTTATTTTAATTCATATTTGAATGAGACAACACAGAAAATGAGCAAAGAAATCAGGTTGGTAGGGAAGAAAAACAGAAAACAAGTGTAAGCTGTTCTCCCTCAGCTTCCTGGAAGGGTTTTGTCATATCTTAAGCTCTTGTTTATTCAAATTAAAATGCACCTGATCCTTGGAGAAGCAGAACAAGCCAAGTCCTGCTCTCCCCAGCAGGGCTGGCACGTGCAGAGCAGGGCCCTGCCTTGGGTCTGTATCCATGGAGGGTTCAAGAGTCCTTGGAGAATCCTGGCAGAGGACTTTAATTCACTTTCACACCTCCTCAGCCCCTCACTGCACCCTCTGCCCCTGAGAACGCTGAGGAAAGAGGCAACTTTTCAATCCTCACCTCCTGGATGATCCCCGATAACTCCCAGGACGTTCTTTTGGAAGTGGGGATCACCCTTCCCAGCCAAATCCCACCCTGCTGCCCAAGAGCTGGGACTGAGGAGCACTCAGTGTGAATCCTGCCCTAGGCTGGAGTATTTCATCCTGGTCTTAAAGGAAAACCTCAGTTTTGTGGTGTAAATTCCAAACACGTAAAGAACAGTGAGGAGATTTGATCCTTTTCCATGTGCTGAAAGGCACAAGCTCAGGGCTCTGCCGACATCTCTGCGAAAAGTTGATGTTTACAGATCTGTCAGAGATTCAGCTTTGATGATGTAACGTTGGCAAATGTCACATGGACCTTCCCTGACACTGCTTTTCTAACAAATGGCTCTTCTTCTCTGCCGTGACTTGGAAAAAAAAAGGAAGGAGTCTGAAAGGATTCCGAACCTTAAAAACCATTTGAGTTTTGTTCAGTGTCTACCAGATTCAGTTTGATAAAATATCTGACCTCCCACTCCAGAGTTATCTCCTGGATTTGTGGTCCCAGTGCTCTCACTCACAGGAAAAATTCTCTTCTATTAAATATTGCGAAACCCCGATTAAAAGTAGAGTTAGACAGGGACTCTCTGCTGTATTTATAGGGTGGCTAAGGGTCTCAGGGTGAGTAGAGATTTTTAGGAAGACCTCGGGTATCACAAATTGTGGTTCAGCAGAGAGAAAAATATTCTAAAGAAGGGAAAGACACCTCCAAATGGCAGAGGGAAAGATTCAGCTCTGGAGCTGGAAAAATCAGGTGAATTTAAGGAAAAGGAGCTCAGAAGAAGCCAGGAGAGCAGGAAGGGGAAAAAACCCTAAAACCGTGAGCAGGAGGGTTTCTCTTAGGGTTTAGCATCTCTTCTTTTAGAGGAGTAGTCAGGGAAATGGGGAAGACACTCTGGATTTCCAGGAAGCGTCTCCAGCCCACAAAATACCTCCCACAGTTGCCCATCTGGTATCAATATTCCCTTCGTGTTTTAGGAGCTGCCTTGGGAGATGCCACAACCCAGATGCTCCCAGCCGTGGCTGGGGAAGGCAGAGGGGTGGGACAGGTAAATTTTCTCTCCTGCTTTGCCACCTCTTTGCCGGTGTCACCTCTGTCACCCCACCCAGCCCTGGGTCATGGCTGGAAAACCGTCCAAGGAGGGAGAAAGAGGAGAATCTGGGAATGGAAGGGATGCCTAATTCATTAAAGATGTGTGTCATTAATTAAGGGCATACGGGATGAGTGTCCTGCAGAGTTTTATGAGGTTGCCTGACTGAGCTCAGCCAAGGGGGACCAGATTTGTGGTGAGAGAAACTGTCCCCCACAGCAACAATTTCGTGGATTACCCACAAAATGTAACCCAAGGCCAAGACAAATTCTTTGGTTTTGACCATCTGAGGCTGTAAATGAGCTGTCAACTTCCAAAAATGCATTAATTTAACCCACAAAAATGTGCACTGAGCAATCGAGGAAGAGGAGGAAAACACCTCAGAGGTTGGTTTGGAGCACATGGAGCCAGCT
The DNA here is from genome assembly GCA_013398615.1 of Brachypodius melanocephalos. NCBI lineage: Eukaryota > Metazoa > Chordata > Aves > Passeriformes > Pycnonotidae > Brachypodius > Brachypodius melanocephalos. The sequence goes on from VZSR01000393.1 coordinate 2,344,479, forward strand.
GGGTCTGGAGAAGTGGGATGACACTGCTCCAGCAGCACCCAGAGTTCCTCCTTTGAAGAAGAAAGTTTAAGTCTGGGGGGGGCAGGTGGAGATGCTGAGCTCTCCAATTCTCATCTGAGTTGTCAGAGAGGCTCTGGCTTGGTTCATGAAGAACAGGGCTCAGATTTCTCTGCAGAGATCAATGCAAGAGCTTGTTCATCCTCTTTTTCCTTGGATGTGGAGAAAAATGTAATCCCCCGAAAAATTTCTAGAGGTTTTTCTGGATCTGTCCACCAGCAAATTTGGCATGAAGCAGGAGGTTCTCCCTGCATCCAACCTCTCCCTCTTTACCTGTGTGAGGGAAAATCTCATCAAACCCTCCCTGTCATTCTTCTCCAAGCAGGAAATGTTCCCTGGACATTGTCCAGAGCTGAACTCACTTGGCTCTGACATAAAAAACAACCAGTCTGGGCTCCAATTTTATTTACCACTCAAGCTCAATCTCCTTAAAAAGTGCATTACACTAGATTTCTGGCCAGTTATCCGATTTTTCTTTTTTAATTGTCATTATTCTGTCCAGCTCATCGGTCCTGGCAAACAGGAAATCCATTATTCAAAGCAACAGTGAGATGCAAACACGTCCCTGTCGCTGCTCCAGCTGTGTGTGGGGTGGAAAAGGACTCACTGAGATTTGTTCATAATTAGTGTTTTGCCCTGTAATGATCTTGATGACAAAAAATTGCCTTGAATGAGTTCTTGTTGATGTGGATATTGGTAATTTAAGCAGGATGGCGTAAATGAAGAGACGTGGAAAATTGTAGGGTCAGGTTTATGAGTGATCTCTGAAAAGACAAAGTGTCATAATTTCACCACTTAAGAATTGTAAAAATCCACTTTTTCCAGGCTTGAAGTGTCCAAGACCCAGGAGAGGAAAAGCATTTGCTGCTGGGAAGGGATGCACGCATCTTTCCTCCCCTGTGTTGCAATAAGCTCATTCCTCCGGCATGGCTGGGGCTGCTCCAGGGGCATCACACCTTCAAATATCTGAAAGTTGAGTATTTTCCTTCATTGCCCTGCTGGCCTCTAAACTAAGAGAAGAAAAAAAAAAAAATCCTGGATAAATCCATTTGTGACAAATGCAGGTTGGCTCCATTGGAGGAGTCCAGCAGAGGGTGGATGGAGAGCTGAGCAAGGAAGGGAACCCACATGGAATGGGGAATGTTCAAATCCAGCCTGTGACCCATCCCCAACCACCCCAGAGCACTGAGTGCCACATCCAGGTGTTCCCTGAACATCTCCAGGGATGGGGACTCCACCACCTCCCTGGGAAACCCATTCTAATGTTTAACAATGCTTTCCAAGAAGAAATTCTTCCTAAATCCATCAGAGAATTTACCTTGGGTGTTGCTGCCCATCCCAAATTGGAGCTGGTGGGGAAAGGGAAATGGGAACAATAAGGGACAACTCTTCAGGATAATCTCCCACAAAATTCCACCCTTGTGCTGGCTGCCTGCTGGGCAGGATTTTCCTTCAACTTTCTACGTTTTCAAAGGAGAGTTTCTCCGTGTCTCCACGTTTTCCTGGTGCTCTAGGGAAGGCACTGGCATTAAAAGGAGGAAAACAATTCCCTTCCCTCTGCAAGTGGCCTTTCCATGGTGAGCTCATGCTCTTCCCAAAAGTGCGTGCTCACTGCTGCTGGGCCATGGCCAAAGGCAGCCTCCCCTCTCCTTCTGGAGGTGGCAACAATGCACATGTGTGTCATTTCCTGACCCCAGTGCAAATCGCAGGATTTGATATTCACGGCCGAAAAAAAAAAAAAAAACCCGACAAAAACCCATTTGGAAAATCAACGCCCACTCCCCTCAAAAAATTCCACCTTCTAGATTGCTTCACTCTGGATCCAGTGCCTCAGCACATCTTGCTCTGCAGTGCCGAGGCCGTGTCCTCCTCCTCTCTGGTGACTCAGCCCTGCGCTGTCCTGCTGGTCCCCGTGGGAGGGGACGGAGCCGGCGCGGCGGCGGCGATGGTGGCGGCTCAGGGACGTCTCATGTCCCCCACCTCCCACCCTCAGCACCTCGGTGGGGTCTCCAGGGAATTGTTCTGAGCGTGACAGTGAAGCTGGAACCCAAAATAATCTCTAAGTTATCAAAATACATCAGGACAGGGACGTAAATCCCTGGCGCAGTGCGCAAAGAGGCGCATCTGCAAGAGTTGTCCTGCATCCAAGCTTCCCTGAGGATCTTTCCTCTTTAAATGTGCCCTCACCTGAGACCAAATCTGCTCCAACAAGGCACAGAATTTGGGATCTTGAAAAGCAGCGAAACCTCCATCTGGTTGTCCATTTCCCTGCTGGAATTTCTTTGGGAAAAGAGTTTTGTGTGTGGTTATTTTGGGGCACTGCGCTCTCCTGGAAACGCTCCACGCAGTAGGAGCCTGGAGAAGGAGAGCTTGAATCCCTTCCAGTCACTCTATCTTGTGTTGCTGCATTTTGGCAAACCCCAGAACAGATGAGTGGCAGAGGCAGATAAACAAGCCTAAGGTAAACATTATCTGCATCTCTCCCCTGATTTATAACCTACGTACGTTGCTGAAAAAAAAAAAAAATTGACTCGGGTTTACCGCAGTGCTTGGAGTAATGTTATTAAGAATGTAACTTCTTAGGAAAACTCAGCCTGTTTTTAGCCCAGACATGCAATTAGGGGAATTAGTAACACGATACGTCATCCCCAGGAACACACGGATCCAGTGGGCAGGAACCTCATGCAACCCTGTGGAAGGCAGGGCTGCTCCCAGCATGTGTGAGTGCTCTCTTACAATCCTCATTCCCACTGAGGGATTTTGCTCTGAGCCAGCACACAGCCTGCTCTGAGCACTCTGAGGATGAGAGTGGTCTCCTTTTTCCATCAGGAAAAGGAGAATAAAAGGGGCTTTGAAGCGTCCGTGCAAAGGGAGGCGTGAGGAATCTGTAGTGGAAAGAAGGAGACCTCATAATTCTTTTAATTGACAGCTTGTGTAGCTGAGATCAGGGTTTGGGTCATGCTCCTTGCATGGATTTTTTGGGTGTTTAGGTGTCAGGACTGACAGGGAAGTCCAGTGTGAGTTTTGGGTGGGGTGTGGAGGTGTATGGCAGTGCTGGGTTTGGAGAGCAGCACGGTGACTTTGGAATATTTCTGAAACATCATAAACCAAATCACACCTGAGACCCCAAACTGCAGCAAACTGTGGCACATCGTCCTCTTTTTTTGACCAAAATGAAGCGGTAAAAGCTTGGGAAGACAGGGAAAAGAGTGCATTGACTCTCCTGCAGCTCCTGCCACCACCATGCAGGGCCTTGGATCATCTCCCAAAACTGCTGCTCTGCAGCTCCTCCACTCATCCCCACTGCCATCAGTCTGGGACCGTGGAAAATTACAGAAAAAAAGACCAAACATCTCCATCCTTTCTTCCCTCCAAGAGTTCCAGAAACTCCAGCTGAATTTCACAAATTCGGGAGGCTTTTGGCTGGTTTGCGTAAGCCGGAATCCAAATTTTTGGTGGCTGAACCGAGCCTTGAGAGGAGACTTTGAGGTTTTGGATCACTGGCAACCATCTTTGCTTTTGGTTTTGTTTCGTTTCAGACCTGTGGTGCTACTGGATGAGGAGCTGATCCTACATGGATCTACGTGAGGACAGCTAAGAGGATTAGGGTCTTCCCAGTAATCACTGCAAATAATAAAAAAATCCCACAAAAATGCTGGAAAACATGAAAAGGTCAATGAAGCAGAGGAAAACAGCAATCCAACGCTTTTGGTTTTTGTTGTTTTTTTTTTGTTGTTGTTGTTCCCTTAAGGAATAATGCATTATCTGGAAATCCCAGTTTATAGCCTGGAATTTGTTTTTTGTTGTCGGTGTCTCTCAGTCGCTGAATAAAGTGCGGCCGCAGAAATCGGACACCAAAGCAACAGCAGTGGGTGGCAAATTTCTCCATCACCACAAACATCCTTCCATCCCTGACAGTCCAGACTGAAAACGTTTTGTTGCTGTTGTGCATCTCATCTTCAAGCAGGCTCAAAGAGAAATAATCAGTTTGATGGGATTTTGACCCCAAAACGTCGCTGAGTTCTCATCCCCCATGTGTCGATGGGATCATTGCAGTGTGAGATGCCCAGGGATGTTCTGGTCCACGGGGATGGTTGTGGTCCCTCTCTGTCAGCCAGATTTGAGAGCACTGTTGGCTCCCTGCAAGATTGGAGTTTCCTGGCCAAAAATGGGTTTCTCATCTGCTACACCTGCCTGAAGAAGGTGAAGTGCAAAGTCACGGCCAATTTTTTTTTAAACTTCAAAATTTTGGCTGAAGATATCCCAGTCAGGGAAATGCTTCTCCACAGTGAGGATCCACATCCCAGCCCCAAACATGGATTTGTACCTGCAGCCATGCACAGCTGCATTATTCACCACATTTATTTCTGCAGATGAGCTCTTGCACCATAAACTCCGGCAGGGACGACTCTTGCCAGGCATCCCCACAACCCCCAGCGTGCTCCAGCCCTGATTCGTGTCAGGATTCCTGCAAGACATAAAAACATCATCCAAACAGAGCCACTTGGAGCTCTCTGTTAAAAAGAACCTCTTATTTCTACTCCCAGCCTCCCCTGTGACAGAAAACATCTCCCACCACCATTGGCTCCTGCACAGCGTCAAGGCTTGTCCTTGGAAAAGTTGCTGCAGGATAAAAAAAGTTCCTGGAAGCACCAGTTTGTGACAGAAGCTGTGATCCAGCCCTGCTTCCATCAGCTGTGTGCAATTCCAGCGGATTTTGCTGCAAACATCGAATATTACGAACCTGATCCGAGCCTAAAGTGAGGCGGCTCAGTAGGGGCCAAGAGTGGATGACTGAAGGGGAAATAATTTCCCAGAGCACGAGGCTGTTGCTTAATTTGGGATTTTACTGGAGGTGGAGGCATTTTATTTGAAATTTGTCCATTTCTCTTGATTTGAAAAAGCTCCTTTTTCCTGGCTTCTCTTTGTGGGTTTTGTGTTGAGTTCAAAATTGCATCTGGGTGGTTAAAAACGTAAGGGGATATGTGCTGTCCTCAGCTCTTCCCTTCCAGGCTCTCCTGCATTCCCTGGAATTCATGGTGAGAACACTTTCAGCTTAAGAACAACTCTCTGCAGTCATTTTTGCACGTAATTCCAAACTGTGCTGGCCCAGCTCTGCAGCTGCTGGAATTCCTCTTCCTTAGCAAAACTTTGGATTTTCTCAGCTCTCAGGTGGTCCCCTTGTAGTTATTTCTATTTTTTCTTGGAACGACAGGCGGTTAAATCCGGCACAATAATTTATTTTTCCAGGTGAAATGACACCTTTGCTGTCCCCCAGCTGAGTGGGAAGCACGTCTGCCCTTTGAGCATGAAAGATTTACCACTAGAACATCCCTGCTTGTTTTAATAACCACATCAAATCACAATAATCATTCTAAATATCACCATATGATGAAAAAACCCCACAGGTTTGATTCATAGCTCAGTGGAGCATGGAAAAAGGCTGGAATTTTTACAGCAACCAATGGAACAACTTGATTTTGTTGTGTAAAATAGCCAGAACTTCTCCTTGGTTTGGTGTAAGTGTTGTGAATTGTCTTCAGGGAAGCATCTCCATCCAACAGAAAACATCATTAAGTCAGGATTTTTCCAGAAAGTTCCATTCTCTTCCTTTTTCCTGTTTCTCCTCCCACCTGGGATGAGGGCAGGACTGAGGATGCTTGGGGCGTGATGTCTCCATCTTCAAGGGGGCATTTTGGAAACAGCCTGGCCCTGTTGGCAAAGGGGTCTCTGCCCTCACCCTCCTCCCACTCTGCTGCCAGGAAAAGCCAGGGAAGCTCTGTGGAAGGCTCAACAACCTGAGTCTGAGGGCTGGCATCTCCCACCAGGCATAAAACACCCCAAATTCCCCCAATTCCCCTTGCCTTGGGATGCTCTCCCTCCCTCACGTCCCAGGGGACAGCAGGGACATCGTGATCCCCACTCCACGGCCTTTGCCATCCATGGATTCCAGCATCCCATTTTGACAGAGGTGTGGAAGAGCTCTGTTAATTCCCCTGCCAGTTCAGCCCTTTTTTGTTGTTGTTTTCCATGAGAACAGGATGTGTTTATCTAGCTTTGATTCCTTTTCTAATTTATTTTTTTTTTTAAATTTTCTCTTTGTAGCCGAATGAACTGATTATTGCTTTCATCTGCTTCCCTCTGCAGGGTCAGCCGAAGCCCAAATAATCAGATGGGACGTGAGTGTGTGTGTGGATTTGTAATTAATAGGTTGCACTCTGAGAGATGTGGGGTCCCAAAAGAATGTGTAAAGAGGAAAATGATCTAAAACTTGATCCTGATTTTGGTTCAACCTCAACAATTTCCTGCAGAGTACAGGCAGTGAGATAATTTGGGGCAGATCAAACCAAACCCTGATTCTCTTCTGCTTCTCGTGCCAAATGTCATCCCCTTAAGATGTGCTTTCCTCCATCTGGTGATTTTGGCTTCCCTGTGTTCCCTGTAAGTCTTTGGACCTTTTGCTGAGATGTTTGTGAGATGACTCAGAGGAACAAACAAAACAGGCAGGACCTTCGTGGGGTCGAGCACAATGCTGGCAATAAATGGAGCTGGCTCCACCAGAGGGTTTTCAAAAAAAAAAAACCAAAAGGAGGATAGATAATTCAGCAAACGATGCTTTACTTGATTTTTTTTTTAATTTTAAATTTGTCTTTTAGGGAAATCAGCACTGTTTTTCAGCAAAGCCCGAACTTTTTCCACGTTTTCACCAAAACAAACAGAAAGCAGGTGCGTGCTGAAGGAATTTTGGCTGGGAGAGCGCGGAGAAGTGCACATGGGCTTTCCTGTGAGAGTTTACACTTAATGGGCTCGGGTTTGTTTCTGTCAGTGCAAGTTTTGCTGTTCCCTTCAAAGAGAGCAGGCACAGCTCTGCAGTCATGGTATTCCTTAGGAAAGAGAGGGTGAGGCATGCAGAGGGGAGGTTTGCTGGTAGTCTGTGTATTTTAAGGCTTGTCACAATCCCAATCCAAATCTGGATGCAAAATGGTGCTCAGCTTTTACTCCACAAAATAAAAGTTTTTACTCCATAAAATACAGCTTTTCCTTCATATTTCTGGAGAGAACAGCAATCAGAAGTGATCCCCTTTTCCAGCACTCCTCTGCCACCCTTTTTTTGGGTTTGGCTTTGCTGATCCAAGGCTGGGTTTTGCCGTGGTTGGTGGAAGGTGGTGCTGCTCAAAGCCATCTTGGTTTTCCCATGGGTTGGAATCTTCATCCTGGGAATTCCTCTATTTTACCTGTAAAAGACAAAGGAAGGAATTCCCAGGAGGAATTCAGAGAAGGAGACAAAAGACAAAATTTCCCATCATTTTCCCCAGGAACCCAGAGGGCATCTTTGCCACAACCACCTAAGGATGCAAACCTGGAACTAGAGGCTGCATTTACTTATTTTGTTGGACAAACCAGGACACACTTTAGATCCATGAGTGGGAAGATGATGGATGGAGCATCCCAGGGCTGGCAGAGCCTCTGCTTTGTGCCAGCCCCTCCGTGTCCTCTCCAGAGCGCCTCAGAGGGATATCTGAGCCAACACATCTTTAATGCACAGAAATCCAGAGTGTTCCAAGCCTCCCGTATCCATGCCCATAAAAGTCCAGCAATTCCATGAGCGTGGATGCCTCCCACGTGTGCCTGGCTGGGGACAGGATGCCAGCTTGGCGCTCTGCAGCCGCTGCCTGACGCGGGCATTTGTCACCCAGAGCTGCCTTTGGGCTGTGTTTACAGAAACCCTAAAGCCTGGCAAATGGGTTTTCCTGGAGTGCTCAGAGGGCATGGGTGGGAAATGGATTAATTAGCCCACGAGGGGTAATTTTACATGATTGGCTTTAAGGCGTTAGCAGCGTGGTGTGGCAAAGGCTGATAGGACAAGAAACGCTTATAATGCGTTGTAATTAGGAAATAATTTGGCTTCTGGTTGTGCTGGAGTGAATTGTAACACCTGTACTGTCTCACCCTTCACATGAGGCTGAAAAGGGAATAAAAGTTTTTAATATTCCTCCCAGTTGGACCATCTCTGGGTCAGAAACAGGGATAATCCAGCAGGCACAGATGGAATACCTGGCAGTGCTGCAGTGAAGAGAGAGGTGGGGTTCAGGAGCTCTGCAGAAATCCCCTTCCAAAATTCAGCCTCTCCCGGTGGCTTCCTGCAAGGAAAAGGATCACTGCCCTTTCCTGTCCCAGTCCTGTCCTCCTGGCATGGCCATTCCTTGGGTGGGGGTCACAGCTTTAATATCCTTCCCACCAGGAAGAGGCAGGAGAAGACCTGGCTCCTGGCCCTGGGAGCTTTTGGGAAGAAAAGACTGACAAAAGCGGGGCTGAAAGGCTCCAAAAGCAGAAAACAGCTCTGTTTCCCACTTTCCTGGGATGGGATTTATCAAAGAAAGGAAAGAAGAGCAGCTGGATTTGGGTGCTTTTGGAGGCTTTATTTACCTGAAGGCTTGGAAGACATCTCACATCTGCAGAAGATCTGGCTTGGCCAGGTGAACCTGGCATTTTGTGTCCACCCCATTCCCACGTGTGCCATCCTTATTTTATTCCTGTGTTGCTCAGGAACTGGGTGAAGGTACCTAAAACTTCAAGTCAGTACCTAATAAACCACCACCAGACCATAAATTGAGGTTGATTTTATCGTTATTGCCATCCAGGAGGTTTCTGGAGTGACCTTGAATACCCCCAAACCCCCTTCCAAATCTGCTTCCCCCTTCCCACCCTTAGAATTTGTATTGTTAAAATTGGATTATTGATAACCCCAGAATTTAGGCTGATACACGACATGTGGGAGAATTTACACAGATCCTGTTTGGCCCCTAAACTTCAGCCATAAATATGAAAAATTTTTAAGCACGACAAAACCCAACCAGATTTTCCAGCCATGACTTCTAAGCCCCGGTGTGGATGCACAAAGCGATGCTGTAGATGAAGCAAAAAAATCCCAAATTTGCCAGAGGAGGAGTAGAAATGCCAAAAATTGGTTCAGATGTGACACTGAAATATTGCTGGAGAGTGTTTTATAACCCTGATCGTGTCTGTTCTACCCTTCAGGTTACAGAAATGGGATTATTTACAGGGCTTGATTGTTCTTGCTTTAGATTCTTATTTATTTATGATTCTATTTATTGCTCTTCACTCCTGGAGGATCCAGGCAATTTTCCTGTGGAGAAATAAAAGAAAAGGAAGGCAAATCTGCAAGGGAAAAGCAGGCTGCAGTGAGGTCTGTCCATGTGCCAAAACTGCTGCTCCTCGAGGCGTTTTCCTGGTTGGATTTGGTGGCACTGGAAGGATTCCAGATTCCATGTGGGACTGTGGGATGAGCTGGAATCCTGAAGGGAGCAAAGACCAGAAATTTTTTGGGGGGTTTTTTTGGGTTTGGAGTTGCCTCTTGAACGCTCCTGGGCTGGTCCTGCGTGGTTGTCATCTTGCAGAGGATCCCAATCCGATTTATTTGTGTCTTCATGGAATTACAGCGCTTCTCATCCGTGAGCTCCTGGTGGAAATCCTCCCATCTGATAAGCGAATGACGTGAGCTCTTTCGCTTGGAAGGGTTTTAAAAAGAGGCAGAAAATCGTGGGTGCAGCCTCCAGGAATCAGATGAGCTTCCCTTAAATGGGGAGTGAGCAAGAAGGAATGGGAAAGCAAAAAAAAAAACAACAAAAAACCCCCCAAACCTGGAAATCCTAAAGGATTCCACAATGTTTAGCCAAGGGATTTGTAATTGGGGGGATGCTTCCAAGATTCCAAAGTGATTGAAGGCATTTTCCCCCAGGAAACTCAAGGATGGTGACAAAGTGCTGCCAAACTGGGCTTTAAAATCCTGGAAATAACAGATCCTGGGAGGAAAAGGTGTCAAACCGAGGGGGAATGAAAGTGTTCGTAGGGCAGAGGAACTTCCCTCTCTCGTCCTCATCTGGAGAGGAGAAACAGGTGAACTTTCAGGATTGAAAGTTCTTTTTTAGGGGAGTTCTGAGCGTTTTTGTGATTGATCCTTTTCTCCCCGAGTCGTGAAAATGCCCAAACCAGGAGCCGATCATCCTCAGGGCGAGCTCTCCCAGGCTGATCCCATCCAGCCCCAATTTCTTCCTGCCTGCTTCACTTTTTCCAGTAAAAGGTAGTCATGCATTTATAATCACCCCCCACTTTTATTCCTGGATGTGATTCGGTATCACTTTGGATTCTCTCCTTTGGAAAGTCCCCGTGGACTGCATAACAACCGGAAACAATAAAAGGGAGAAAGATAAAATCAGGAAGAATCAGCTTTGTTTGGAGATGTGAACAGCTTTTCCAGTAAACCAGCAAATGAAGGGATGCTTCAGACTTGGAAAGGCTGAAAACGGGGCGGGTGGGAAAACAACTGGGGAAAAAATAAGCAATAAAGGACGTGGCTTTTTCTCCCGAAGAGAATTTTCTTTTTGGGAGGATTCAATGAGGGACAGGAGTGAGGCAAAATATCCCAGATGTGGCATCACCCTCCCCTGAAGCCTGAGGAGAAAAGGGAGATGCTCCATCGAGCAAAAAGTAATTTTTGGAAACTGCTCTTTGTCTCTTTTTGAGCTTGTAAATGGTTTCTAAAAGAAGAGGAACCAAAATTAGTTGGAAAACTCCACCAGATGTGGTGGGGATAGTGGGGATGCAGCTGAACACAGCAGTTGATGTGTGTCTGTGTCCATGAGAGCAAATGGAGAATCAGGGAATGATTTGGGTGGGAAAAGATCTTAAAACTCATCCATTGCCACCCCTGTCATATCAGGGACACCTTCCACTGTCCCAGGCTGCTCCAAGCCCTGTCCAGCCTGGCCTTGGGCACTGCCAGGGATCCAGGGGCAGCCACAGCTTCTCTGGGCACCCTGTGCTCCTCCCAGGGAACAAATCCCTCCTGATATCCAACCTAAATCCACTGTAGCTCTCAAAGTCAAGCAGCAACAAACTGAGCTCCTCTTCCTCAGAGGAAGGGCTTCCATGGCTGGTGTTTCCTGGGGATACTCTGCAGGGAGAGAGCTGCAGTGGAAGTTGAAGAGTTTTTGGTGACAGGGAGAGCACCAGGATTTTCTCCATCCAAAGTTGTAAAAGGAGCTGTCCCCAGCACAGTCCCACTAAATACCTTTTATTGCAGTGTTTTGACTTCAAAGAAGACTATGCAGGGCATCCCTAAAGCCTGCAGCACCCCAAACACAAACCTGTGGGATTCCATGAGCCGGACAGAGCTCCCAGTTTGTGCTCCAAGCTCATTCTGCAGCTGATCTGGGGTGCTTTGTTTTCCCAGCACCTTTTAATCAAGCTCAGCTCTAATCAACACCAAAACATTAATAATTGTGAGCCTCCACTATCCCAAGCAGCCACGGAAAATGCTGGATACAATCATTTTCCCCATTGGTCCTTCTGGTCCTGAAATGTCCCAGCCAGGTTTTGTAGCAAGATGTGAGTAATGGTCATTGCAAACTGCTGGGGGCAGGAGAGAATTCCAAGATTTCCCACTCCTGTGGCACACTCAGAATGTGGGAATCAAAGCAAAGGCCACATGTGGAAGGACCATGGAGCCTCTGGATTCAGGAGTCATCTCTGTGGCACCCACTGCCCTCCTCACAGCCTCAAGGCTCCTTTCCTCTCCACCCCAAAAGGGTAGAATTAATAAAAGAGTTAATAAAATTAACTTTTAAAACTAAATTAAATATTTAAATAATGTCTAAATATTTAAATAAATATCTATACTATATTTATACTATATTTAACTATATATTTAACTATATTTAACTATATATTTAATTATATTGGCTAAAATTGACTATTCCCCTTGCTTTATGGACTTTTTAGTCAATTTGGAGTTAGTGATCAGCAGCAGGAGCAGGGTTTCTTTGTGGGCAGGTAATTCCACGTGCAGAGCAGTGAAGCTTCCTCATCCCATCCTGGGATTTGCTCCTGTCAGGGATTACACAGGATGTTGATGTGGCTGAGGGATTTCTAGAAATAGAAATATTATTTCTACTATGGTTTCTGATAGAAATAATAGAAAATTCTATTTCTGTTTTTGAGCGATATAGGAAATAATTGAAATTTCAATAGAAATGTCAATGATTTCAATAATGTCAATTATTTCCTAATTCTATTAGGATAGACAGCTGAGCAATCTATCCTAACTCCATCCTGCCCTCAGCACCACAGAGCAAACATATTCTCAAATTCATGGGGAGCAGAATGACAGCAAGAGGGACAAAATGATGATTCTTCTTTAAGGGTTCAAAATTCTGTGAATTAAAGCAAAAAAACCAACCCTCAAACAGTGTTGTTTTTTTTTTTTTTTTAAAGTGGAGAACAGAGTGTTAGAAGTTGTAAATCCCCATGGCCAGAATCCGAATGGAATCCAAATTTTGTCCAGCCCTGAGATGTCGCCACCACGAAGAGGGACACAAAATAATCAGGACTTGAGGGAATTTTGCCTCGATCCATTGAATTCCTCCTTCAAGGCTCGCTTTTTCCCAGGACAGACCAAGAACTGACCCAGCTCCCCATCAGAGCCTCTCCAATCCAAGCTGGATTTAAACCCGACCTCATCCCTGCCGGTTTCTGTGCCGTGCTTTGGTTCTCTTTTCCAGGAAAACGCCATCCCAAGCTGAAATCTGATGCTCCAGCAGCTTTCTGGTGTCCTTGACTGCTTCGATTCCGTGTCAGGAGCTTTTCAAAGGGGCCTGAGGATTCCCAGCGCCCTGCCCGGCTCATCCCAGCAGCCTGACCTCCCCCGACCCAGCCCCGAAGTGTTTTAAGGGATTGTTGTTGCTTTCTTGTTATTATTATTATTTTTACTCTGCTTGTTCTGGCACGCAAAAAAAACCCCAAAAAACCTCCTTTTCTATTCTCTTGCCCTGCTTAGGATTTTGGTCAAAGTTTAATTAAGTTTAGAGGAGCTGGAAAAACCGCATAATTCCAAAATAAATGAAAGCAGCGGCTTTGGCCAGGGGTGGCAGCCCTGGGGACACGGGCGATGCCGGGGGTGGGAGGGGGAAACTCCCGCACTGAAATACCCCTGGGAATGTGGATTTTCCTGGCTGGAGGAGGGGGAAAGAGGGAGAAAGGCTGCGTTTGGAGGATGCTGGAAGGTGGGGAAGCATCCCGGGCCGGCAGAACGAAGCCCTTGTGTTGGTCAAGGCTCCGTGGGTGGGAGGGAGAGGAGGGGGGGATCTGTTTTCCCAGGCTCGCTGCCATCAGGAATTACTGAGCTGCCATGAAATGGGAGGAAATATTTCATTATAGGCACATGGCTCTTCGATTTCACGTGATGGAAAGCGGAGGATCGGCTTTCCCTGCTCTCCTTCCCTCTGCGTGCGCCTCATTCCTGCCGGGAATGCGGGACAATGCCGGGCATCCCCAGGCTGCTCCTCCTCGCCCCGCTCCCTCCCGGGGGGTCCAGGGCTCCCTCGTTCCCCCAGGATTTCTCCTCACGGTCCCTAATCCACTGTGGGTGCTGCCAAATGGAAATCCCGGCCTTAAAGCAATTTTCGAAAAATTTTAAAGATACGAGATCTGGCAGAAATGGGGTTTGGGGAGAAGAAGATGGAAGGGAAATCCTACTGTTCCCCCTGTCCAGGGATTTGGGAGCGAGGAGGTAAAAAGGAGCTGCAAGCACCCAGCAAGGAGATATCCCCAAGGCTCTATTTGGGGTAAAAACCTCTTTATTTTGGAGTGACATCTCTCAGGGCTGGTGTGGCAAAGCACCGGGGGCTCCTGAGACCCCTCTGCCACGCAATTCCTGCAGGACAGGATGCGGTGACAAACCCCACAAGCCACCAAATTCAGCCTGGTGGGATTTAATCTTTTTTTTCCCCCCAGACTGTAACACTTCTAATTCCCCGAACTCTCTCTTGTCCCGTCATTTAGCCACTCTTCTACGCCAAACTCTCTTCTCCCATCATTTAACTCCTTTTCTATCCTAAACTCTCTTTTCTCCCATCCTTTAACCCGTTTTCTATCCTAAATTCTTTTCTCCCACCATTTAACCACTTTTCTATC
>VZSR01000393.1:2361890-2376454 GCA_013398615.1 Brachypodius melanocephalos
CCCCCGGCGCGGGGATGCGGGATGTGTGTGTGAATTCCTGGGCGAGGAGACCGGAGTGTGCTCCTGGAAAAACGCCACCGCTACTTCCACGGCTCGTAAAGTCAGCTGGTGACCTTCTCCTGTCTCTCTCCGCTCAGACCCGGCCTGTCGGGCTCCTACCTCACAGTGTCACCTCAGTGGCTCCCTAGCCAGGTCCCAAACAGCCTCTTTCCCCAAATTTTTTGACCCCAAAAAATGCCCTTTTGGGAGCAATGCTCGGTGCTGAGGCTGAAAAGCTTCTTGACCTTTCCTGAAGCTTCACCTTGTCTCGAGAACCCCTCCCCTGGGCTGGGCTCTGTGTGTGTGGCTAATTCACCTGGAAATCACAGGTAACCAATGTGCTCAGGCACAGCACAGCATTCTGTCCCCTTGGGCAGATGTCAGGAGGAAAGGAGAGCATCTCTGAACCCCAGGATGAAGGGATAAGCATCTCCGAACCCCCAAGATGAAGGGATAAGCATCTCTGAACCCTAGAATGGAGGGAGAAATATCCCTGAAGCCCAGGATGAAGGGACAGCATCCCTGAACTCCAGGGTGAAAGGAGAGCATCCTTGAACTCCAGAATGAAGGAAGAAGCATACCTGACCCCAGGATGAAGGAATAAGCATCCCTAAACCTCATGGACCTGCTGGGCCTCCTCCTCCTCCATCCCTGCAGTTTTTGCCATCATCCCCCAAACCCCTTCCCTCCATCCCTGCCTGTTTTCACACCACCACCATCCCCCCAGTTCCTGTCCTTCCCTGGGATTTGTGGCTTAGAAGCTGCCCCATGTTTTGTGCTGGTCCTGCTGGGATGGATGGATCTGGAGCCATGGAAGTCTCAAACACCAAAAGCCCTGAGAGCTCTTGCTCCCCACCCTGAGCCAGCATCCCTCCTGGACGTGCCACGGGGTCAGGCAGCTGCTCCAGCACTGCTGCTCCCAACTGGCTGAGCAGAGGAGGGAGCAGGGATTTCCTGGAAATGGCTGAGGTAGAAAAGGAGCTGGAGGTCAGAGGAAGAGGCTGCCATCCCTCCCAGCTCACTGTTCCCAGTTCCCAGTGGTGCAGGAACTTTTCAGCTGGCATGTGGCCCCTTCTCCAGCCCTGCCGAGGGGGGTGAGGATCCCAGCTCTCCTCTTCTGCCATCTCCTCCTAAAACCCTCCAAAAAGGAGCTCCTTCTCCTTTTCCTCATCCCAAACACATCCCTGCCTTCCCACCCTCCCCTCAAGAAGCACCTCTGGGATCCCTCATGCTCCAAGCAGAGCTCCAAGGGGATTCTCCCAGTGCCTCCCTCCCCTCCTGCAGGAGCTGCAGCCAGGCCAGAGATTATAAACCAGATCGGTGTTGGCTGGAGTGAACTCTGAGAAATCACATTTGCCTGTCAGTATCATGTTCAAGCATAACACAGACTCTCATTTTCCCACTCCTCTGGCTCCGAGGGCGTTTCGGTCCCTGCTGAGAAACACGAAGGTCGTGGCCTTCAGGTTTCCAGATCTGCCCTCACACACCACGGGGAGATCTGACAACAGCCTCGTTATTTATGGACCCAGCCAGGGGCCGCCTAATGAAACCCAGAGATCTTTATTGACACACCTTGGGGCTCTGGGCAGGACAGGAGCGAGCTGGAGGCTCCTTCCCCGTAAACACAGTGGCCATTCATGCGGGTCAGTGCTCAGGGTGGACTCCCCATGCCAGCTTTGACAGCGCTTAATTCACGCCGGGCTCGCACTTCAGCTCGGATGGGGCTCAGCCGGGCGTGGGTGTTTTTTGCTGGGTGTTTGGGGAGGATGAGTGACAAGGAGAGACCCAATTCCCTGCTGGATATGAGGGGGGAAAAGCGGGTTTGGGAATGTGGTCGCAGGGGCCGAGTGGGGGAAGCGATCTTGAGGAATTTTTAGATTTTTCACGATGATTCAGCAGAGGAAAAAGAGATGCAATCAGTGATTTTTCTACCCAGAGAGACATCACGGTTTCTCAGCCCAGAGCTGATCCTTCTTACATTACCAATGGATGTTTTTCAGTGTTATTTTCAGCATTATTTTGGTACTTTTGTCGTCCAGATTGCTTTGCTGCTGCTGGAAAATTCTCCTACTTTGGGAAGCCCAGTTGTGAGGTCTCATCCCTCATGACCTGACCCCTAACCGTGCCGAGAGCTGCCGAGCTGGGTCTATCCCGGGTTCAGGAGGAAAGAGAAGCTTTTCTTGGCAAGGAAATGCCTCCTAAGCAGCCTCCTCGCCGAGCAGGGACACGCAGGAAAGTTGCACATCGGAGCCTGGCGTTTAAAAAGGCCTGAAAAATGATCGCAGCTTCCTTTGGTGGCTGCGGTGGGAGCCCGAGGAGGTGACCTTTGAGGAGATTCTGATTACGGCAGCCCCGGGCTGGGAGCTTTGCGTGAGTTGGGCAGAGCTCTGTTCCCTGCCTTGCCTCTGACCCCTCCCGGGCTGCTCCCGGCTCGGAGAACAATGGAGAGGATACCTTGAGACTGCTGGGGTGGGGGGGGGAATAAATCACTGCCAGCCCTTTTCCCCCGCGGGATCCCGGCAGATGAGAATCCCACATGGATGCACATCCTCTGCCCGGCCTCAGGTGCGAGGTTTGGGTGATGCCACCTTTGATTTTCAGGGATAAAGCTGCCAAAAAAAAACCCCAAAAGATGGGGTTGGGGGTAGATGTTCAGAAAGTATTGATGGCAGGAGTCCTCCCTGCTCGGGCTTGAAGCCACTGTGGGTTTAGGAGCTTGTTGGGTCACGCAAATTCCTTTAAATACTGGAAAAGCATCTTTTAGGTCATCACAAGCACCCATCCCGCTGTTTTCCAGCACTTCCAGCTCCATCCAGGAGCCTGGCACCAAAAATCTCCCAGCTCCTCCCCACTTCTGAGAGCTCATGGCTTTTTGGGGTCTCCAACATCTGGATCCAGGGGTTTGTGTCCTTTTGGGGGTCTTCAATCTCCTTTATCAGGAATTTCCTGTCCTTTTAGGGATTCCCAGTCCCCTTTTGCAGTTTTTTTTCTGTCCCTTGAGGTGACAATGAGGAATCCTGGGAGGTCCCCTTTTTCCAGGCTTTTATGTCCCCCAATCTCTTTTTCCAGGAATTTTATAACTCTTAGGGGATCCTGAAGGTCCCCAATCCTTTTTCTCAGGTTTTTTGAGTCCTTTGGTGTGTCCCTAATCCCCCTTTTCCAGGAAATTTTTGTCCCCCAATCCCATTCTCCAGGAATTCCACATCCCTTGGGAGCTCCCACATCCCTTTTTATGTCCCCCAATTTCTGTCATCGGGAATTTTTTCTCCTTTGGGCTGTCCCCAACCCCTTTCCCCAGATTTTTTGTGTTGCTTCCAGGCTTAAAAAGAGCAGTTCAATTGCTCATCACACAACACCCAGGTGCCCTTTCCTCCTCCTTCCTCTGGGCTTCCTTCCCTCCAAAAAATCCTAATTCTCAAAGGTATAAAAACCAAAAAACGAATAAAATCTGGTGTGTTTGAAGGATGTCATCCCTAATCAACCCCGTGCCAAACGACTCCTCCTGAATTTCACTGGAGCAGAGGATGAACTGCTGGGACTTTGGGCTGCTGGGATCTATTTGTAATCCATGAGGAAATCTTCAGACCTGCTTTTCCTGCTGGAGACTAAATCGAGCCCGTGCTGGAACAATGCTGAAAGGGTTCCCACTGCAAAAAGCACTTTCTAATAAACGGGAGGTGGAAATTCAGATCCCCTGATACTTTTTTTTTTAAATTTTTTTTTGCTGGTGGCTGGAGGCATCCCTTGTTTCTATTCCAGTTTGGTAACAATTATAGACTTGCACTTCAGGCTGAAAAACGGCCAAAGCTGCTGCATCTCCTCTTCCTTTTCCCAATTTCCTTGTTTTATGGAGGCCAGTGGTGTCCCCTGTGTGTCCCAGGGTCTGTGTGTGGTTGAGGCTGGGGACAGGCAGTCTGCTCCAACTTCCTGGATTGCACCGGGTTGCCTTGCAATGGAAATTTGGGTTGGTTTCCTGAATTTCGCAGGAAAAATAGATTTTAAAAAATTAAATTCTTTTTCCTTTTCGCTTTCCTTTCGAGCTCCAGAGTGCTGTTCCAGCCCAGCCACCTGCAGCAGCACACGTACACATCCACTCCCCTGGCTCTTCTCTGACACTCACCCAAAAAGAGGAGCCCAAACCCTACACCCCCCACCCTGAGCCAAATCCTTGTGGATTCCCAAGAGCCTGGCATGGGATGCAACGCATCCCTTGGGATTCCAAGTGGATCTTTCCTGCTGCCACAAGATGGGGTGACCTTCACTATCCCATTTTGTGCCTTCTCCAGCTGCTGCCACCTCTGCTCCAAGGCAGATGCAAGATTTAGGATATCCTGAGGATGCTGAGTGGAATTGGGATGGTATCTGCTGAGCAGCATTCCCCTCTGGCAAAAATCCAAAAATCCTCTGGAATAAAGGTGTGGTTCCTCCAGGGAGGGCTGCTTTCAGCTCCCTGTGGGTGAGGATGGCCAGAAAGAAGGAATATTTTTATTTTTGCCGCCTTTCCCCCATGAATAGAGAATAATAATTGTAGGAGATTTGTTCCCAGGAATTTGTGAGAGCCCTGCAAAGGCTGGACCTCCCAAAAATCCCCCCTCTTGCCTCAAATGACGCTCTCAAACTCTACTGACATTTTAGAGAGCTATTTATAAACATTTTACCACAATTTTTCTCACATTTTTGGGAAACTTTTCGCCAAAACCTGGAGACTCCGTGGCCCAATTGATGTCAGATGGCACAGCCAGGGGAGCACGTCCTCCCTCCCATCCCCTCATCCCTCCCGTGCAAACCAAAACGAGAGGAAAAAAGCTTTTAGCCCCAAGTCTTTGCTAATAAGTTGGTGTATCCATGACATGGAATTATGCTCGGTGTCTTCCAGCTGAGCCTGGACACCCAGCAAGGGCTGGGATACGTTTCCTTGCAATTACAGCCTGGGATTGAGTTTGCAGTTGATTTGGGGATGGATAACCTCGGTTTTATTCATTTCCTTTCTGCTGGAAATCGAGAGCCGAGGGCAGAGTGTGGGGTGGGATCCCTCTCCAAACCCAGGTATTCCAAACGCATCCGGGGCCCAGAGCGATTTTTTGGGAAGGTGGAAGCTGGGATTCTTTATTTTGGGCTGCAAACACAGAATTAGGGTTTCTCTTACTAAATTAACTCTTTCCCTGCTTTGCTGCAGATCAAGAATCCTCTGCTTGAGCTGCTGGAACATTTTTCTTGTGGAAAATGTCGCTGCCCACAGCAGGGCAGACGCTCTTCAAGGTCCCTTCAACCCAAATCATTCCAGATTATTATTTTTTTTTAATCATCCCAAGACCTTTTTGTTTGGTGAGCAAGGAGTAAAACCAAATTAAAATCAAAGCTTTCTCTGCAAAATACCTCAAGGAACTGTGACAAAACCTGCAATTATTGCACTTCAACGATTGTTGAAAGTGATAACAACGATCTGTACGACAATAACCGGTACGGCCTCGCTGTAGCTGGGCTGGCTGGGCGATAAGGGCGTGATAAGAACGATTTGTGTTTATTTTGGTGCAGCCTCTCCGTGCTGGCAGAGTTCCAGAGGTGCTGCTGTTTGCCCAAATTTTAAATGGCAGCCTCAGTCCGTGGGGCTCCTCCCGAGCCGGGATCCGATCGCTCCGGGCGGCCGCGGTTGAAATCCCGGGAGACTCCGGGGCTGGCTGCGCTAATAAATGAGGCATCCTTTGGAAAGCGAGGGAATTTGGACGGGGCTCGCCTTGGCTCGGCCCGGCTCCTCACATTCCAGGCGCACAGGGAAGATTTATGCATTCCACCAGGAGAAGAACCCTCCTGCATATTTATTAACACACGGCCGGGAGAGAGCTGGGCTTCCTTCCCCTCCACGCCCTGAGCTGCAAGGCTGAGCCCAGCCAACCTCCCTGCCCAAAAAAATCCACTTTTAAATGTGTTTCTCCTCCGCCCAGGTGAACTTTGCGTCGGTGTTTCTTCGAATTTCAATGAATTTCTTCGAATTTATTTGCCCCCACATCTTGGGTTTGTTGTTTCTTCTCCTCATGGCATCTCTGCCTATCAAAGGGATTTGCACCTCTACTTCTTTAAAAATAATAAATATTAACGGTCCTAATAATGATGATGATGATGATGAGCTGAGTGCTAAAATTCAAGAGAAAGGAAGAGTTTTTTCATTATTTAAAAAGCAGCCCAAAGCAAACTTCTCTTTTCCTGCAGTTTGAGGGGTGATGTCACAGCAGCAGATCCCTCTGCCCCAGGAATGGGAATATTTGTTCTTTAAATAACTGGACCTTGACCAGACTCGAGGGAAACCAAAGAGAATCCTCGATTTCCATGTGTTTGGAACAGCTTTCTTCTTAATTAATTGGAAAAGCTAAATGAGCTGTCAGTGTCCTGCATCTGCTCGAAAGTCCTGCCCAGGCTTTTATTAATTTCCACTCTGTGCTTTTGGATTCATCCGTCTAACTCAGCCTTGATTGCAAACCTAGGAACAATTTGTCTTTTTGATCCCCCCCTGACAGGACATTTGCTTCCTGCCAGGATTACAAGGAATTTAAGAGCGACTTTCACACCCAGGTTGAGTTTTACCGTTTGCAGAGCCCAGCTTTCACCTTTATGGAGTTTTTAACTTAGGAAACATAATTTTGGGGTTTTATCTCTGGATACCAGCTCTGTGCAGAGCTCTGTGTTTGTGTTGTGTGGATGCTGCAGCAATTCCTTGGGGGGGGAAAAAAAAATGGGACTTTAAAATTATGGCAGCATGATTAAGGAAAATCATATGCATAAATGGAAAAGAAAAAGTTATTAAAAAAAAAAAAGAAGAAGATAAATTCTTAAGGTGAATACAAAATTAAGAAATCAAGAAATACCTTGATAGCTCTTCCTCTCCACTCTCCTCCTTGGAATATATTTTGCAGACCGAGAAAAACGGTTTATTTGAAGGAAATTAGAAATACGTTTAGGGCTGCTGAGTTGTTTCAGTTTTGATTTGCAGGGAGACATGACCTGAAGGGGAAATTCTGCTTTTTGAGTGGGAAAAGGGTGAGCTGCAGCACGGAGCTGCAAACGAAGGATTGGGCAGCCAAAGGGAGTTTGTCCTGTTTTACAGACAACAACATTTAGGGCATAGAGAAGAAAATTCCCAGATCTTCAGGCAGAGAATAAGCAAGGAATGAGACCTGGATTTTCCTCCTCAACAGTGCCAGTGTGCAGCCAAATTTGCATTATTAGCCTGAGTTTGAATTTTTGAATTCTTATTTATTCCACCACAGTGCTCTGATAAATTAATAAATTGACCTGTACCTGCATTTAAATGTGTCCTTCCATGGGTTTTTATTTTTTGCATGGATTTTTATATTGCCCACCATGCACAGGAGACCGTGGTGAATTAAATATTCAGTACTTATTAGCACCAAAGGGAATTTGGAGTGTGCAAAGAGGGTTTAGGTCCTATATTTCACTTTATAAAGATCTCCTTTAAATTCTGGGGAGGAATCTGCCACCTCCCTCTCCTAAATCCCATTTTAAAGGTTCAAATCCTTCCTGCACGCTCTATTTTCTGTGACAAGGATAAACTTTCCTTTAAAATCCAGCAGGAGAAGCCGTGCCTGGCCACGGGCTGCAATCCCTGGGATCCCAAGCCCAGCTCCAGGAGCATCCCTCACCCTGAGGGACTCAGCTCCAGATGTGTCCCTGTCCCCACAGCTGATAAGGGACACAGCCGGGTGGATTCCAGGTCGGAATTTCACCCCCCTTATCTCCCTCTGCTGCAGCTCTGCTTTTGCACACTGGGGTCGTTCCTGCAGCAGTATTCATTAATAATTACAGCCACTTATTATCTGATTTAATCCCGGGGTTACATAAACAACAATCCGTATATTAAGCCTTGTAATTCTTTCAATACAATTAAACCAAATTGTTAATGTTTTTTTTTCCCCTTCTCTCCAGAGCAATTAAAGGTGAAGAGATTTTTTTTGGACAGTCTGGAAGTTCAGCTTGGAGTTTATTAAATCAGCCCCAACCTTATCTAAGCCTCCCTGGAATTGTGCGATAAGAAAATCTTATCACTCGGAGTTTACAGCCCGGCCAGAGGAACCTCTTATTTTCTTCTCCATTTCCTGCTGCTTCTGCTTGCTGCCCTCAGCTGAGAGCAGCAACACCCCAAAATTTTGACCCTTTTTTCTGGAGGACAACTGCAACCATCAAAAAAAAAAAAAAAAAAAAAAGTTAATTGAAGTCCTTCACACTTAAAAAAAAAAAATCTATTTTAGGGTCATCCGCTGGTAAAGAGGTTGATGCTTTTATTTGATCTCGACAGGTTTTTCCCATCTGGTGAGACAAGGGTTCAACTAAAAACCCCCGGACACTTTGAATATGAAATGTTTGGTAAAATCCAGACGTTGGAACATCTGTTCCAACCTGATTTGAGTCCTGCTTTTCCCTGCGCATCTGGGATTGCCTTCTCCCTTATCTCCCCAATTCCACCACCCTCCCGCCTGTGGTTTCACTCTTCCCTGGGAAACCGAATTTTATTCTCCAAACTCAGGGAAACCACCACAAACAAGACGCCAGACAGGGATTTCCCCCCTTCTTTACCAAGAGGCGTGAGAGAAGTTAATTTATTACAAAACATGAGGCGCTGAAAGCAAAATATGATTTTTTTTTTTGGTGAGGTTGTTTTACCCGGTGTCTGTCACCGCAGGCTCCGCGCTCTTATCGCTTTACCTCCAGCTTTTATCCTAGAGAGAGAAAACCCCCTCTTTTCTCCCAGAAATACAGAATCTCCTTCTCCAGAAGGGAGCAGTGGTGCGCGCCTGCTGCATCCCGGCTCCATCCTCCGCGGCACCCCGGGAATTCCGTGCCCGCCGGGATCGCCCCGGGGAGGGAGGCAGAGCCTGCGGGTGGTTCGGGGTGGAGAGCCAGCACGGCAGGACTGGGAGCCACAAATGCCCTCAGGACGCTGATAAATGACCCGATCGCTGCTCCCTGCGGTTTGAAGGGGAAGGGAAAGGGCAGAGGGAGAGATAAGGGAAGGGGGATGAGAAGTAGAGGAGGCCAACAACAGGTCCAAGCCCGCTGTGGTTTTGCAATCAGGCAGCTTGGCTGAGCGCTGCTTTCTTTTTTGCTTTTTTTCTTTTTTTGTTCCTGCTGGATTTGTTCTCAGTGCTGAACCTGAGAGGGGAAAGGGTTCAAAATCCCTCTGAAATTCTTGTTGCACGGCACTGGAGCTGGGAAGGAGAGAAAAGTCTTTACAAGGGTGAGTTGCTGTAGCCCTACATCAGGGAAAGTGGCTCCTAAACACACCCCAGTACACCCAGACCCTTTTGTTCCTGATTTACCCCAAATTTAAAATGGAAACCGGGAGCAAACCAGGTTACTCTCTCTGCTTCAGCTTTTCCTCAGCCCCACGACACGAAAACACGGCTAACAAGGATCTTTTGAGGGCAGCAGATGGAGTTTGAACCTCCAGCCCCAACCCTAGCGAGGTCTAGAGAAGGTTTTACCTCAGTCTGAGACTCACAACGGGCTCTTTCACGTCTGGATACACACGGACACCCCGGGCTCATCCCTGGAAAACCTCCCTGGCTATCTGAGACAACAAAACCTCACTCTTCCCCTGGGAGCACTTCAAATGCCGGGGGAAGGACATTTATTGACCTAAGGCAAACCACGGGGTGACCACTGTGGGTCCCTGAGTGCCAGAACAGCGGCGGTGTTTGTTGCATCTCTGGCTTGCCAGAGATTTTCGAGGGTGAAAGGAGTTTAAAAGGACACGAATCCCTTAAAAACGAGCTCAAAATACCCCGGGGCATGATCTGAAGGAAGTCGGAGGTGTGTAGCTGGTAGCTGGATCTGATTAATGCATAGCCAGGAGGAAATGGGGCAAATGGTCTTCAGCTGGAATGAGCAGAGCCAGCAATGCTCACCAGCTTTCTCTGGACATGGGCTGGGGTTTTCTGAGATGCTGTTGGAGACCCAGTGCCCCTTTTTTCAGCTTTTAATGCATATTCCTTTGCAGAGGAAAAAAAAAAATCCGTGTATTCCCAGTGTTTTAGTGTTAACCAGAAGGAAGGAGATGGCTCAGGTTTGTCTTTGTTCTGGTGTTCGTGGAATGGAAACCTTGGGATGGAATCATTTGCCCTCAAGTGCCCTGGATTGCCCAGAACTGCCAGAGGAAGGGGGATTTAACTCAACTCCCAAGGCTGTTTTGTCTCCTCTGAAGGAACATCCAGGATAAAGGGCACCTTGGCTGGGGGATCTCCAGAACTCGTACCCTGCTGTGATGTCCTGACCTCACTCCTGTCCAAAAGAGGATGTCTGAGTGTTGCAGGTCCCTTTTCACCGTCAGATGGGAGGAAAAAAACCCATTCCCAGCTGTGATCTCCCTGTGGGATGGGGGATGAGCACCCAATGCAGTCCAAGGTCAGCACATTTGGGACGGAGCCGTGTGTCCATCAGTGGGTGTCAGACCAATGCTGAGGCAAGAGACAAACACAAGACCAGGCACCTACAGCAACCAGATCTATGGAAATGAGGAGAAAACCAAGAGAAAACACACAGATATTCTTTTTTCCATGCTTTTTTTCAGGCTTTTCTTTTAATTTTTGGGTGTTGGGATGTTTCCTCTAGCCCATTCAGCCGAAATTCACTGTTTTGCCTGGAAAGCAAAACCAGTGGAGAATGGGAGAGCAGCTAATTTTGTTATAAAAATAATCTTTTATCTGTGCACGACAGCAATATTTATTCAGGAAGGGTACACAGACAGCAGGAGGTCAGCACTCCCACTGCCTGGCTCAAAAGCTCCACCACACTCTTTATTTTGTTTTATTTCTTCTTTTCTTTTTTTTTTTTTCTTTCTTTTGTGTTTTTTTGTTTGTTTTTTTTTTTTTTTTTTTTTTTTTACAATTCATTCCCATAGATATTTGGTTTTTTTTCCTGAAAAGCCTCGAGCTGATTTCACCCATCCTCAATTCAAACCAATCAACTCACGGTGGCTCCTTGGGTTGGGCGTTTTAGGTCACAATTTATGCTTGTGCTTGATGGTCCCACACTGACCTATCTCCACAAATAACCTCCCCGTGCCTTTCCACAACAAAAAAGACTTTATTCCTTCAATCCAAGCTCCTGGAATCTGTGGTGGCTGCAGCTGTAGACATTTTCCTCGAACTAAAACCTGAGAACTTGGTGAGGTGTTGCAACTCTTTTTTATTTTTTTAAACACACATCAGTATTTTTTATGCTTCTCCTTTTCCCCATTCCAGTCCTGGGAGGTGTTGGTGCCTCCCCCAGCGTCTCTCCAAACACGCCACAAAAACACATCAGTTAAGAGCAACCTTTTTGTCAGCACAGAGATGCCAAAATCTAAATAGAATTTGTCATCTCGTTGAGAAGGAAGAGAATTTGGTGTTGCTTCACTCCCTTGACGTAGCTTCAGGATGCTCCTCGTGGTGAGTGACGGAGCGGAGCGGGGAGGAGATGAGATTTAAGGGACAGGAGGAAAAATTTGGTTGAAAACCTGACAAAAAAATCCTCCTGTTTCAGGTGAACAGCCTTAAATTTGAAGGCTGTGTTTCAACCTTATTAAAACACTGCCTGGGCTCTGATGAAATGGGGATCTGTCAGTGGAGGAACTCAAGGAGGATGTTATTCCAACGTTCGCTGCCTCTTTCTATCCATTTTCATCCCACGTCGTGATATAAGGCTTTAAAAAGCCTTTAAGCACCTGTAATAACATTCACCTTTTCATCAAAACCTCCTTGAAGCATAAGAAATTATGTTTATTTAAATATTGCAACGGGCTAATGATAAAGTCCCGTCTCTATTTTCCTGCTGCTGTGATTTGCACATGAAAAGCTTCAGCGGGGCTGGGATTCGTTTAGGCTCCTCTCTCCATCCTAAAACCACTTTATTAGGGGGAACACAGCCTCCCCTCAGGTTGGAGTGATGTGCTCCAAAAAACGCTGCTATATGCAGCAAAATAACTTAATTTTGGTTTTATTTTGTTCCAGTTAACCCAGGCAACCTCCCAGCAAAGATAACACTGCAAGATAATTTTAACTCTTTCTGCAGTGGTTCTGATGCAGCAAATTCTGCTTGCAGAAAGAAAATGAACCCCTGGAAGATACACCAACCAGGAAAGCAAAAACACAACCGTTAAACCCCTTGTTTAGGCGGGTTTTCTTTTTTTTTTTTTTTTTTTGCCTTGCTGCACTGCAAAGAACACCTCGCTCTGCTGATGGAACACGTCGTGAGCGCTGCTCGGTGGTGTCAGCAGAGAAAAGGGGGAGTGAGAAGAAGGAGGAAAAGATCTGAGTTTGACAGACTTAATCTGAGCCCTGCTGAAAGACGGGGCTGGCTGGGCGCTCCGAGCGCGCCCCGTCCGTCACCATCTTCTCGCCTTTCAAACCCCCACGGGGGTGTTCCCTCCTGGATCCCCTCCTGCATGGAGGGACAGGCTCTGCTCAGCCTCCAGCCCTTCCTGGCTCTACCCCACCGCCCCAGGCAGGCAGCAAGGCTCTCCTCTGCTGTAGAAAGTTGGGATAAAATCCCATCTTTACTTCCTTTTGGAATGGGATAGCTTCGATCCCTTGGAGCAGCTCCGAGCAAGGTGTTCCCCTCCTGCAGGGAGTGATTTTTTGGTGAGTGCCAGAGGCTGAACAGCCCTTGGATTTCCCTCAGCTGAGCCTGCCAGGGTGGTGGAGCAGAGGAGACGTTGGGGATGGCTGGAGACAGACGGCGACAGTGGGAGGAAGCGCTCAGTTGACATTAGCGCGATGGGAACAACAACAATTCCGGCTGCTGTCATGTTTTGTTTTGTCTTCAAGGCACCACGGTGCTGGAGAGCTTTGCAGAGGGGCCTGAGGAGCCTGGAGACGTTTTGCAGATGTTTAAAGGGGGACCTCTCACACCCAGAGGAGGAGCATGGCAGGAGACAGGGAGGTCCCGACTGGAATTGCGAGGCAGGGATGGAGGTGGGGTCAGGACAGATCCAGAGGCCAGGACTGAAATCTGAGGGACGCAAGGGTGGGATGGGCTGCCAGGTGAGGACAGGAAGGGAACATCCAATACCACAGAGAAGAGCCAGAGCAGGAGCTGCTCACAGAAAGGAGAAGAGGCAAGCTAGAAAAACACCCTTGGCAGAGATATCCTGGAGGTGAAGCAGCTGGAAGTGCAGGGATATTCCCTGACCAGGGATGAGAGCCTTGGCACAACTTCTAAACACATCTTACCAGAGAGCCCTGTGCCTGAGCTCATATGTTGTCTTCAAACTGAAAGAGACCAGGTTTAGATTGGATTTTAGGGAGAAATCCTTCCTTGGGAGGGTGGGCAGGCCCTGGCACAGGGTGCCCAGAGAAGCTGGGGCTGCCCCTGGATCCCTGGCAGTGTCCAAGGCCAGGCTGGACAGGGCTTGGAACAACCTGGGACAGTGGAAGATGTCTCTCCCCATGGCAGAAGTAGCACTGGATGGGCTTTAAGGTCCTTTCTAACCCAAACCATTCCATGTACAAATAGACACAGGAGCATTTTCAGGAATTCTTTGTGGAAATAGATCCATTTACCTCCCCACAATTAATTCTGGAATCACTGTGTGAGCAGGCAGAGGGGAAACAAACCCATTTTGAGGTTTGCCTCCTCCTTCCACGCAGACATTTCGGATTCTTTGAGTTTTCTCCAGGCTTAACCTCCCTCTTTCATCACCATTCTGCCTGTTCCCCACAAAGCACCCAACTGGGAGCCATCAGAACTGCAAGGACGGAAAACTGCGGAGGAAACGCCGCTGAAACAAATTCATCTGCATTTTCCGACTCTTTTTGTGGCTGAACAAAAGGTTGCCAGCACACTGGGAGTATCGATATTTCCACTGGGGAAATCTGGATTTAGAAGAGAAAATTGCCTGTGACATTATTATTATTACTACTATTATTATTGCCAGTATTAATATTATTAGTATGATCATTATCATTATGGCTTTACCATATAATTACTGGTTTCTGTTATGATTATGATTATCATACCGGTTATTATTATTTTTATTATTATAATTATCAGTGTTATACTTTGCTCTGCTCTTGATGGCAGAGAAACTTTCTCCTTTAAGATTTCTCCTGCAATCCCAGGAAATCCCCAGGAACCAGGAGGAGCTGGTGGGGTCATACCTCACTTTCCCGGGCCATGAGCGTGTCACCAAACCCTTCCCAGAAAACCAGGATTGTAACAGAGCCCTCCAGCAAAATTTCACAAGGCTTTCTTCTCCAGCAGGATAAAATTAGCCGAGCTCTCCTGAGATGACAGCTAAGAACTCCAGCTTCCCTCAGATGACCTCAATGGAGTCATTTGTTGCTTAAATGACAGACAAACGCAGTAATTAGGTCTATTTAGTAAAGGGGAGGTGAAAGGTCAAACTACTGGGCAAACTGTCTCCAGTGCTTGACTTGGGGACCACGCCGGGGCTTTGCGGGAGGTGATGTTTGTACAACAACCTGACACGGGCAGCAGCAGGTCCCTGCTCGGCCCCGGGGGCTGCCAGGCGTGTC
>VZSR01000393.1:2384395-2419413 GCA_013398615.1 Brachypodius melanocephalos
GGATGGATGGATGGATGGATGGATGGATGGATGAGACTCACTCACACCTCTGCTTGCTAAGCCGGAAGAAAAGATCAAAACTTAAGCAACAAAAACTCTACCAAGAGAACGTAATTCCCGTTTTTTCCCATTTTTCTCCAGACCTGCACACAACCCTGATCCAGCAATGATGGTCTGGTGTTGAAAACCAAGCTGGCCCAGAGCAGGAGACACAATGAGAGGGTGGTGGTCAGTAGCTGCCTCTGGGGCTACTTATCTGTGTCTGCCTGGCCCCCTCAAGTGCCTCCATCACCATAAAGTAGTCAGAAATGCCCCTCTGCCCTCACCCCAACCTCTGGCAATAAATCCAGGGAAAGGGCCTGTGCCAGAAGTGTCTCTGGAGCAGCACAGCCGGGCCAGCAGTACCAGGAGAACATAAATTTCAGCCTGTTCTGCCTTATACCATGAGAGCTGAGGGAGAGAAATGTAATACAAGCCTCTCCCAGGCCATTCCCGTGCCAAACAGCAGCCTCTCTATCATTTGGTGGTTTATTATAAACAGGCTCCCACTGCAGTTTTGAAGCAGAAATTTTTTATGAATAAACGTGGGGCTTTTTTTTTTTCTTTTTTTTTTCCTCCCTTCCTTTCCCCTTGCAAAGCCGTTGCTTGAAACCTTCACATGTCACTGCAAGAGCCCCTGCAAACCTTGGATGTTTGACTTCTGGAGGGTTATTTTGGGGTTACTCCTGGAATACCCTACCCTGAGGTTGTCATCCTTTGCCTTTCCCAGAGCTGCCTGTGCAGCGAATGT
This sequence comes from Brachypodius melanocephalos, assembly GCA_013398615.1. NCBI lineage: Eukaryota > Metazoa > Chordata > Aves > Passeriformes > Pycnonotidae > Brachypodius > Brachypodius melanocephalos. Next base: position 2,385,186 of record VZSR01000393.1, read on the forward strand.
TCCTTTCAGGAATGCTCAGCAGCAGTTTTTGTGTTCAGCCCCAGATTCCCTGTTTACTACTTATGCAAAGGGGCTTTTTTTCTTTTTTCTTTTTTTTTTCCCCTCAGTGTAAACAGAGTTGATCACTTTATATCCTCTGTATATTGTTTCTTACTATGAATGAAGTGAGGCAGCCTCGCAGCCGTCATCCAGATCAGGGCCTAAAATAAACTTACAGCAACTTGTGGAGTGTTTGGCTTTGCAAACTGTGAAAACGGCTTCAGCTCTGCAGTAAGAACACGGGCATATTTTTAGCACTTAGCATTTGGTATTTCATGAAAAATTAGGGCAAGGATATCGCAAATTTGATCTGTTTACCTCGCTTTTGTTGGGTCTTTGGTTCTTTTTAAACAACTCTCACTGGACAAATGTTTTATCTGCTACTGCATAATCCAAGACAAACAAACCTGCTGGGAGTGCATTAAGAGAAGTAGGTCCTTGCATTGAAACGAGGTAAAGAGAAAGAAATATTTGACCTTTTTTGCCAAAAATATTATGGCTTACATTTGTTTTATATTTTCCTTTTATTAAATCACTCTTCTAAACCACTCCGAGGTCTCAGTTCCTTCGGTGACAATTCGTTTATGGCGTTTCTGAAGTGGATTTAGATTGGAGTGATAAAATTACAGGCCAGAATTACAGCCATCATGGAAAATACTGGGTCACGTTTGGCTTTGCATACCACAGCTGAAAGATTACCAGGCATTGCCAATAAGCGGGAGGAAGTCAAGATAATAATAATATATGCATTTATAGACGTGAGCTGGGTTCCAGGACAGGCCACAATAGGTTTGTGGAAGGTGAACTGGAATATTTAACTGTGTCTCATTAATGGGGAAAAATCTGGCAGGTTGTGAAGAGGTAACTAGAGTTCAGACATTGGATTTGTAGGATCTTTCCAGGAAAAATGCAGGTCTTGCAAACCCTGACATTAAACACTTTCTGAATTGCAATTCAGCTGATGACATCATGGAGTAATTCCCTCTTTTCTCTGTGTTTTCACAAAAAAAACCTTGGGGTGTTTTCTTGGGATGGACCTTGTTTTTCAGGGGGATGCTTAAAAAATGTTTTGCTTTACGAGATCACGTGGAAGTGCAGAGCCAAGAAAAGAAGGAAAAACCCTCAAACCAGAATATTAATCCTCCACAGGTACCCATGAGAACACAGCCTTAAAATTCTAAACTTTCCAATATCGCAGAATTGTTTAGGCTGGAAAAGACCTCCAAGATCATCAACTTTTGGCCAATCACCACCCTGAGCTCTGAGTGCCACGTTCAGTCATTCCTTGAACATTTCCATGGATGGAGAATCCACCACCTCCCTGGGCAGCCCCTTCTGATGCTTCACAATTTAACTTTAAATACACTGGATGTTCACAGGTCACTTTCTGGGTCTGAAACTTCCTGAATTTTGTTTATTCAAAGCACATCCATGATGAAATTGAGCCCAGCTGAGCTCTTCAGTTTTCCAAGAGTTTCCAAATTTGTTGTAATACAGGAATTATTACACGGAACTCAATGATCTTATGGGTCTCTTCCAACTTAAATGATTGTACTATTTCTAGGAACTAACAGAGCCCTTGGGCAAGAGGAAAGGCAAACAAGTTACTCAGGCCATGAGAAAGCTCAGAGGAAGAAATCCACATTTAATGGTCCCAGGTAAGTGTGCTTTGATGGATGCCGATGGCTCAGAATCAGTGCAGCATCCAATTAGCCCTGGGAAGGGGGTTTTATCTGATTATCCCTGTGAAATCATTGCTGCTGCCATCAGCACTGGCTAAAACCCATTCTCGGAGAACTTCGAGGAGGGTTTTTCTTGAAAAAAAAAAAAAAAAAATCAGCCCACGCTGTTGAGAAACTGCAAGCATTAGTGGTCTGAAAGAGTGTCATTATTTCTGCTGTAAAAATGTTCGGGGTAGTTTGGCATCTCTGGCTGACATCTGCTCCTCATTGTCTTGTGCCAACGCAAACTCATCGAGTCAGAGAAGATGAAATATCCCCTCTGCTCCCAAACCCACCTCTCCCCTGGCTTGCTCTGCAGCTGTCAGCAGCTCGGCCACCTTGGTTTCATTACGGAGCCGTTCCCCCCGGGCAGCCACTTCTGCTGCTGACAGTTCTGCTCAGAGTCCTGCTGAGCCTCCTCGAGACGCAGCTTCCCCACGGCTCTCCACGTGTCCTTCCCTTCCAGCAGAGCGGTGTGGGACAAACCCCCTGAGAAAATCCCCTGTCTTCATCTAAACCCGTGCTGGGGAAGGTATGAGCTGAGAGTTTATAACTCTCCTCCCTCGCTGGGGAAAACTAAGAAATGTCAAACATAAAGCATGCCCAGAAAGATGGACAGCGTAGAGATCTGGCCACGAAAGAAAGTCAGAGAAGCCAAAGTCTGAAGGAGAAGGAAAAGAAAAGCAAATACTGCAAATTTAAATCCATTCAAGATTTGACACAGCTCATTGTCTTAGTGTTGCTTGAGAGAGGGTTTTGTTGCCAACTGAATTAACAGCCCTGCAGTGATCAAAAGGGGAAAAGGTTGGAGGGGGAAGAAGGCCCTCAGGAGATGTTGAAGGGTTGTGTAGAAATCCTAAAGGAGTTGCCAGGAGAAGATTTTGGAGGAAGCAGACAAGCTCAGGAAGCCAATTTGTGCTGAAGAGCCGGGGCTGTGTTTCCAAATCCAACATAAACTCTCTTTAAAACAATCCCAAGACCCAGTGGATCCAGGCTTCTGGATACAGCATTTGAAAATGCTGGCCCCAAGCGACGCCTGCACGGATTGTAAATCCCTGGGATTGCACACACAGAGCCGTGCTCACATCCATGGGGGAGCCCATAAAACCCAGCTTTATGGGAGCTGAGCCTGAGCTCAGGAGATGAAGGGAGCTGGGAGTCTCCCTGGGCCCATCTGCACGGCCCAGCCGGCTGCTGCCGCTGCACCAGCGAAATGCAGCTGCAGAGCAGCTGTGCTGAGCCCAGCCTGGGGTGTCTGCAGGGAATTTGGGATACCTGCTGGGGTGGGAGCTGCATCAGCAGGGCTGAAACCTCATTAATCCAGGAGCTCTTCACCCCACAAGCCCTGCAGAGAGTTCCAAGTGCAGCACCTGAGCCCAACCATTCTCCTGAGGAGCTCTCAGTAGCGGGTGGCTCCTTCTCCCCATCAGAGAGGTGACCCAAACTCATCACTGCTGCGTTCCTGGGGTCTGTTTTTATGAGCTCAGCCCTGAGTGTCCTTATTCCCCTTGCCCTGCAGCCTCTGGGAATGGACACTGGGATGGTGCCCAGCTGCACAGGCGCTGCTGGATCCTCCTCTGGGTTGGGCTCCTGGCTCTGCTTCCAGTCCAAACCATGGATGAGTAACACCTTTGATTACTTCAACTCTTCACTTCTGTTATCTCTGCTGTTTGGGACCTGGATTTAAACATGGCTCAGTCTGCTGAGCTTGGCTCTTGTCTTGGTCAAGATCCTGCCGTGGGCTCCATTCCCAGAGCGCTGTGAAAGCCCAGCACATGGAAATCTGTGCCCCAAAGGTGAGCCTGGCCCGGAGTGTGGGTTCATGCCACAGTTTAGGGCTCAGCAGGGCTTGCGGAGCTTCATTCAGGAGCTCTTTGGGATCACTGTCCCACTGAATATTTGTTTTGGAAGGAAGGAAGCGTTGCTCCAAGCGCCTCTACCAGGATCAATCCGACTTTTTTTGCATGTGTGCACACAGCAGCCTGGGGTTAGGAATGTGCAGCCATGGAGCTCTGAGATATATCTTAAGACCTGAGCTTTGGGGAGCCAAACTATTGAGCTCCTCTCTTGGCAGAGAGCTCTTTAATTTCAGATTTTTCACGGCTGCGAGCATTTATCCTGGTTTGGACTTTTCCATGTTCTTATTTCCACGGAGTCAGTACCATTTCTGGACTGCAGCTGAGAAGTGCAGTCTTCCCCCAAGATTTGCAAGCAGACCAGCAAAATATCTCTTACTCCAAACTGGAATATGTCCCAAACCTTTCACCACTCAGTGCAGGGTATTGACAGCTCCAAGTGTTTTCTCTAAACTGTTGATGTTGTTGGGATGGTTGTGATATTTTCTCCTCAGTCTCCAACTTCTCGTGCCTCCTTTCTTTGTTTATACAAAACCTCACAGTGTCCTTTAGGAAAGCGTGGGCTGGAAAAAAATCTCTCCTGCCTAAGGGGGTTTGTTGGGGGAAGGAAAAGCAAATGGAAGGCTCCTCGGTGGTGGACCTATTTATCCCACACCAGTTTTTTGGGATGCTGGCGGAAGGAGAGGCTCAGAGGCAGTGCTGGCTGAGTGGGGTCTCAGCTCTCCTGCCCCTGGGAGTGCAGATGGAGAAGATCTCCAGCACCTGGAAGTGGGCTGGACTGGTGAATGACTGGAAATCCTGGAAGGCTTTGCAGTGACTCTAAAGGTGTCCAGATCCAGGCTCCTGCCTGCCTGGGAAGGCTGAGTCCATGGTCTGTGTGGTTACCTCATGGAGTCTGTACAGGACAATTGGACAGAGATCTCAAACAAAGCTCCCTCAGCTCTCAGCAGCACCAAACCCCCTCTGGAATGGTTTTCCAGAGCTTTTCTGGGCTTGCAGGTGGCTCCCTGATGTTGGGCACACAGACCGAGTGCCTGCCTGGCTCCCTGAAGGGCTGATAGAGCGGAGGTGCAATGCCCAGGCTGATGCTCACCTGAATCCATCCACAGAGGTGGGAAAGGTGGAGCTGTGCCTTGTAGATGTTCCCAGAGCAACTCTGGATGTCCCACCAGATCTAAACACCTTTCCAGGCTTTCACATGGCAGATTTTGCCATAACCCTGTGAGAGCTCCGATGTTTTCTGAGATTTTGGTGTGCCAAAGCCAGCTCTGGGCTGGGTATTTCCTTTCTCCTCCACGAGGAGCCCTCCTGTCAGCCGGGTGATCCCGGGAGGGGTTAAGTTCCCTGTGGGAGATGCTGATTTCATTCCAGCCCCGGGCTATAAACGCTGCGTGCCGCGGCACTGACAAATTGCTGGGTGTTATTGGCAGATAGAAAAGCCTGCCTGGGCCAGGAGATCAATTCAGCCCCTCTCTCCCTGCCAGCAAGAGAGTTATCTCCAGCTCAAGTGATTGTTATTTCGCTCCTTAATCTCATTTGTAACTGCGATCCCCGATGACACACGTCTGAAACTTTGGCTTGCAGCACGACATTGCTGCAAGAGATGGAGCTGGAAGCAGCTCCAAAATCCATAGGATGTTTCAAACATGGACTTAAAATCCTCCTTTGATTTCTCCCCGTCTGGACTAATTTGGGCTAAGTGGAGGAATGAAAAGGGGAGATGTTACCTTGGGATTTAAAGGGGTTGGGGAAGAGAGGAACATGCCCTGTGCCTAAATGAGGAACCAGCTGATTTCTTCTCCCAGATCTCTTGTTTTGCCAAGTGCAGCTGAGTGGGTCACTCCTCACCTGTTGAAGGTCTGCCCATGAGAAGTTGCAAGGGTGATAGAGAAAATGATTTTAGTTAAAAAATGTTAAAACTCTTGGTTTTAAAATCTTGGTTTTAATACTCTTGGTTTTAAAAGCTTGGTACTGAAATCCTCTGCTGTAATTTGGGGTGATTTTATGGGGAGGAAGGATTCTGTGGAGCCCGGGCTTTCCTGAGCCTCAAGCAAGGATGTGTTTAATTATAGAAGCTCATATCTAATTCTACAGGGGTGAATGGATCTCGAAAGTGCTTCTTCCATCTTCAAACATGTCTAAGCAATGCTTTGATCCCAGAGGGAGCTATGAATGCAGATCTAGTCTGGATCAAATATGATTTCACCTCACCTGCAGTCCTGGGCTTGTCTTTGCTCAGGGAGCATTTTTTTTTTTAAATCAGGTGAGTGGTTCTATGTCAGTCCAGGGGATTTTGGTCTGGAGATGCTGCTGTTGGACACTGAGGCTAAATGACAGCCGTGGAATCATCAGAGAATCCCAGAACAGTTGGGATTGGAAGGATGATTAAGATAATCCAGTTCCATCCCCCCTGCCATGAGCAGGGACAACTTCCCCTATCCCAGGTTGCTCCGAACCCCATCCAACCTGCCCTGGAACACTTCCAAGGATGCACCCATGCGTGCATCCTGCACAGGAGTGTTGTGTGCAGGGATCTGCTCTGAGATCTGTTGGGAACGGTGAGCGGAGAGGATCCTGCCTTGCCACAGGGAACAGGGCTGGGGGCAGCATTGTGATTTCCTGGGAAATCCCAGCCAGCCTTTCTGTGAATTCACATCCAGATAGGGCTGGGAGATAACTCCCTCCACCATCCACCAGCGAGGATTTCCTCAGAGCATGAGAAACAGCCTCTGTATCCCTCTGACCTTGCTCTAAATTTGTTTCCTTTTAAGCTGCTATTTAAAGGGAGGAGGGGGGGTGCAAGAGCAAGAAGGAAAGTTTGATTTCTTTAATGTTCATGGAAGCAGGCGATTGATAACACTTGCAAGGGCCAGGCAGGGAGCCAAAGGGATCCTGCTTCAGGCAGCTCTGCCAGCAAAGCTCAGCCTTGCTGGCTGGGGATGCAAAGCTCCGCTTGTTTACAGCTCCAGGCCACCCTTCGAGATGCTCTTGCCAATCCCTGCAGACTGGAGGGGGTGTCGTGCCCCGAGCTGGATGATCTGAACAAACACTCACCAGGGACCGTGGCAGCACCAGCAGCCCCGGGGTCCTTTCCAAAGGCTGCAGGCAGATGCCTTCCCAGCTGGGAGGCACAAGGATTAACTCCTTCCACCTCGGCTGCTGCTCTCATGACAGCTCTGGCTTTCACGAAGCGCTGTGATTCGTTTTTTTCTTTTTAAGAAAAGAGGAGAAATGCATGGGGGGAAAAAAAAAATAATAAAAAATCAGTGTTGCGCTCTCATTTGTGAGTAGAGAATAGTCCTTATCACAGCTCTGGGAAACTATTGTTCTGATTTTTATAAATATGCTTGTATTCCCCTTGACTTTTTTCCTCTCCCTTCCCACTTGCTATCTCCTCTGCTGTGTGCCCTTGGCTGCTTCCCAGACACTTCTCGATGCAAAAGGAGATAAGCTCCTACAAGTTATAAACCTCAGAGGTGCTACACATCTCACACTCCCCTAAATCAAAGCCTTGCCTGGATACTCCCACACCTTCAGAGTAAAAGCCCCATGATTCCCACTGGGACAGGAATGATCCCAGCCACCCTCTCTCCTGGCTGGGGAGTTGTGGATGGACCTGGAGCTGGGAATCTCATATGAACAAAGTGAACAAAGGCTGGGTAACCTTCCTGCCATCTGCTCTTGGCCAGGTGCCCTTTCCAACAGCCTTCATTGTGCTGGGCAAGGCCTGGAGGTTAGAGGGCAACAGGGGATCGAGAGCACCCAGGAATAACAAGATTTTCAACAGCAATAAGAAATCTGGGGGGAGCAGGTAGATTTCCAGTAGTTCGGGATGTGAAAACCTTTGATGGTGTTTTGAAGGCACATTTTCTGTAATGTTATTGACCAGTGATAAGAGAAGGAGGAGAAACTTCAAGGGTATTTGAAAAATGGGAGGGAAAAATCCCTGGCCATGCTGTTTTCAAGCTTTGGCCTCAAGGATTCAATTTTATTCTTCCGGTGACTCACAGCATGACATTGGCTCTGCTCTCCTTCCTTGGAAAGGAAGTGAGGAAGGCCAGCAATCCATCTCCAGGAGATTTTAACAGCACATATCGTGTTCCCCTTTGCAAAGTGCAAGAGTTGCCTGGGCTGGAAGGTGCTGTGCACAAACCAGGCAGGTCCAGGGGGTGTAAATCTCCGTGATGGGAGGAGGTTTCTAAGAATCCCTGGATTTTTATGGGTCTGTGATTCCCTTTGTGGCTCAACAGCACACTACAAGGCTTGATCCAGCTACTATTTATCATCCTTATGAGCTCAGGGAAGAACCTTCAGGAAGAACCTTTGGGGGTCTTTGGAAGCATTTGGGCTCCCAGAAAACCTCGTGCTCCGTTTGCAGCTTGGGGAGAGTCGAGGGACACGGGGGAAAGAGGCAGAGCAGGCAGGGATGGGGTGGGAGGGCTGGGCAGGGGGGTTGATCCCTTCCCGTGCGAGGAGGAGGGGATGAGCAGGGGATAGCAGGAGGAGGAGGAGGAGGAGGAGGGCCCCGGTGTCACCCCGCGGTGCCTGCTCTGTGTTACGGGAGACGAGGAGCGCTCCCGTCGCCGCTCGCCTCTCCCGCGGGGCTCTGCCTTGCCTTAAAAGAGGCACAAATCTAAATCCCTGCCTAACTTCAAAGTAACTCGGGGAAGATTAGGCTGTCCCAGAGTCCGGCAGCAGATGAGCGAGAGGGAGGAGGGATATTTGAGGTTCAAATGCTGCTGGGGACCCTTCAAGCTCCCTCTCCCTGGGGAGGAGCGGGTTTGACCCCTCTGCTTTGGAGATGCTCGAGGCAGAGCAGGACCTTGTTATTCCCTGTTTCTATTTCCCAAGCTGCTGGCTCTTGTTTCCTTTCTAGCTGCTCCCTGCTCCTCTTCATTAGCAGCTCTCAACAGTGCAAAGGGATCGTACTCAGAAGTATGAGTTCATCTCCTAAAACTTTGTACCGCTGCCAGCGGGTCAGTCACTTTGCAAAAAGAAACTTCCCTCGGAGAAACTCTATCCCTTTGGAGAAAAGGCCAACAAGCCAGAAAAACAAACTCTCAGAAAACACTGCCTTCAGAAACACTCCTTAATTTGAATCTTTTTTTCTGGTGTCATCCAGTGGGATGGGTGTTGGGAACAGCAGAGCCTCCTGTGCCCCGGCAGCTCTGCCAGTGACCCACAAACCTGCTTCTGGAGGGGGACTGAACCTGCCCACCCCTATAAAGGATGGGCAGAGGTCTCTGGGAGAGGTAAATCAAAGTTTTGCACAGTTCCTGTGCTGTTAGAGAAGCACGAGTGCTGCAGAAGTTATTGATCACCTCTATCCATGTCTCAGCTCCCCTTGGCTTTGGGCTGAGGGCTGGCTGGACAGGCTGGTGGCTGTCACAGCATTGCCACCACCAGAAGGGGTTGTGTGAAGAATTCTGGCCATTGCCCTCTTTTCCAGCACCAGGATACTCCAAGGTACATCAGATCCACCTGACACTGAACACATCCACATCTCACAGCCATTCCAGGTGGAGCTTCCAAGATTTCCCTTCGGTGGTGCCATGGTGATGTTCAGAGCCAGAGCCTCCTTGGGAGGAGTTGTGCTGTCCTCTTGCTCCTCTTGCAGTCACTGAACCCTCTGAAGAACAGCACAGCCTTGCTAACACCGAGTTTAAAACATTATTCTCCATGCCTCAAACCACCCAGGTCCCAAATCCCAGTTTCTTCTGGTGTGTGTCCCTTTATTTCCTCTTTCTGCTGGAAAAGGATTTTTTTCCCACTGAGCAGCAGCGAAGGCAGCTGAAATGTGTTATTCCTGTAGTGAAATAATGTTTTCCTAATCTCAACATCTTTTTTTAAAGCATGTCCACATGTAGTGCACTTCCAGAACAATTCAAGTTCCAGGCACAGCTGCAGAGAGCACTGAGAAAGGTTTAACTCCATGATCTTGGAGGTCTTTTCCAACCTTAATGATTCTGTAACTGCTGGCATGCTCCAGCCCTGCTCCTCTCTGTGCTGGACTCTGTAAAAACTAAAATTGTCCTGGTGCTTGAGTGGTTTTTATTTATGGTTTTTGGTTATTTCCTTCTCGTTCTCTTGAACAGGAGCCAAGGTGGGTGGAGGGAGGAACAAAATAGAAAAAGGTGTAATTACAATGGCAGCACTTCCCCTTGGGCTGATATTCTGACTGCATCAGAAAATCCCTGGCTGGGAAGTGTTGGAGATCCAGAGCAGCTGCAGGTCAGGAGGGCTCAGAGAGGAGATGTCCCTTGGATTTCCCACTGCTGGATGAGGGTTTGGGCAAAAGCGGAGATGCGCTTTCTGCTTTTAATGCCGGTGACTTTCAGCCAAGTCCCCTTTGAGTTTCCCCCTCAATCTTTTCTCCCTGACCTGAGTCACAGCAAGGGAATTGCTCTGGGCTGAGCTTCTCACGTGGGCAACAAGGAGGGGGCTCCTGATTTTGGGCTTGGGACCAGAGCCTGTTGTAGCCAAGGTGGAAATCCAGGGCTCAGGAGCTCAGTCAAGCATTGTCTGCATCCCTGACACTTTTTCCTTTTTTTCCTTTTGTGGGTGACTTAGAGATATCTGGAATGGTCCCTGATTTTCATCCCTAATAAAACCTGGCCATTGCCATGGCAGAGAGCTGGGACACGAGGCCACATCTTTGGGCTGCTGTAATTATTAGATGGTCACTCTACTAATGACAGATTCAATTAAGCACCAACAGATTTGTTCAAGAAATAACTCCTTTTGATGCCTCTGCTTCTTCTGAACTGGGGAATCACCCTGATGCCCCCGCCAGCTGCCCTGGGCTCTGGATAAAGGAGGATAAATCCCAACAGATCCAACCTCAAGCTGTGAAAAGAGTCCTTTACTGTGCTCAATACATTAAATAATCCAGTGTTTCCCTTCCAGATAACTACTCTAGATCAGCCTTATCTACTCACTGGTGAATTGTAGCCTGTAAAGCAGCCATAAAAAACAACAGGGACCACGGGTTTGATCCAACATGTCCATTTATTTTTCCCCACAGGCAGAGATGAAGATGCAGCAATCTGGGAAGTGCACAGCACATGCTGCTGTTTTGAGCCCAAGTAGACTTTTAGTGTCAGCCCTTATCCCCTGCTCAGTGCAGGCTCTGAGGCTGGTGCTGTACATCACAATCACACTTGAATCTACGGGGTACCACCTCATTTGTCAGCTGCCACAAAGCATTTTTTGCTGTCAGCCAGCACAAGGTCCACATTCAAGCCATGATCAAACCTTGGACAGAGCGTGAGCAACAGCTCCAGTGAATATTCCTGTCAGAACACGGATTAGAGTCTCCTCTAAAGCACCTCCTGCCAAGGGGCTGATGTCATCTGTCTTCTCGGGGCAGGGAGATGGTGTGAATTCAATTTTTGTGATGAACAAATCCCTTTCTGTGCGTGCACTCAGGCTTGAGACCAAGAATCCAACTGATTCCTTTTTTCCCTTCTCCCCTTCCCCCATCCCCACCCTGATGAGGTCGATGCTGGCCTTTGCAGGGGCTGGAGACACAGGAGGAGATGTTGGTTTATGTCATGACAGCCTCTCCATGGACAAAACTCAATGGAACAGCAAGGACTGGGCTCCAAATGGGGAATTTTGAGTGTTGAAAGTTAAGAACAACTGGAGGATATTGTGGATCCCACCCATCATCCAGTCACGGGCATGAATGCCCATTTTGGATGGATACCAAGAACTGAGGGCAAAGAATCCTGCTCAGGTGAGGCTGCATCTGAGACTTTGCTCTAAAATGACCTGGCAGAGGTGTAGGTGTTGTTTTCCTTGCAAACTTGTGCCAGTGCCTCCAGCCCTGCTGGACCTGTGTCTCAGGACCTGCACTGATGCCTGAAACCCCAGTGAGAAACCTTCAATCCCAGCCAAAGTTCATTGCTTGGCCTCACGCTCTCAGAATTCGGGGCCAGGTTGAAGACAGAATTGAAGGTTTAATTTAAATCACACCCAGCTCTTCGTACCACGGAGTGGAAGGTGGAAAGTGCAGGTTGATTATGACATCCCTGAGATCCCATTGACACTCACCAAAGCAGATTTCTCTCTGTCCTCACCTCTCCACACCCACCTGAAAGATTTTCCCAGGAGCTTGTGCATGACTTTCCTGTAAAACTCCCCAGCTTTATGAGGTTTATTCCTGTTTGGGAAGTTTTTGCATTAATGCACGTTGCTTTTATATTGTTTATCACCTTTTAACCCCTTAGTACTTTGCTCTCTTGAATTTTTGGGTGTGAATGAGGCAGAATTCCCAGCTGACAAACTTCTCCCGAGGTTTCTTGGGAAGGCAGCTCACGTTGTCCCATCCAGGATGGTTTAAACCCTGTGGCTACAGCAGAGCTGGAATCTGAGCTCGTGTGAGGATCTCCCCAGCTCCTTGGAAGGAATTTGCAGCTCATTTGTGTTTCTGCACAGAGCTCTGCTGATTTATGTCCATCCTGGACATGCTGACATGAGCTACAGCATCAGGAGATGCCCAAAGTTGATTTTTCCAAGGAAAACCTGGCTCACAGCAGCACAGCCTCTGGCACAGCCTTCCCCAGGTGGCAGGCACAGAGCTCAGGGCTCCAAACCCCAGCTCAGAGTGGGGTTTGATGACAGCCCTTGAGGATGGGTTTAAAATCTCTTCTTAAGGGATGTTGCCAAATATTCAGAATCAATTTTCAGTGTTTGGTCCCTTCTCCTCACTGGAGAAGTTTTACAAGGCTGGCATTGTGGCTGAACTCTCAGTGAGAGCTGCTGAGACACAACCAAAAGAACCTTTTATAAAATAATCCCCGTCTTCATTCTGTCACTGCTACCAAGCTGAATAAAACCAGGAATTTAGGCCTTGATTCAGCAAAGCACTTAAATGAGTGCTCACATTTTAGTGAGCACACTTGCCATGGGCAGAGTCTGTTCCAGTGTGGCCTTCCCAAAGGATTATTAGGTATTTTTTTAGGATATACCTTTCAAAAGAAACTCCTCCTCCTCTCATAGTGTTCAGCCAACAATCTGTGCCATCTGCAACAGAGCGAGGTCCAGAAATGCATTGTAAGGAAAGATAAGTGGATTTTGGGAAAGCCTTTACTGATAGTGGATTTTTTTTAATAGAAATCTGAGTAATTTGCTCTATAGACTGAAATTTGAGAGGTGGTTTGACTACAATAACCAAGACATTGCAGGGAATTGAAATAATTTTTGCCAAATTTTCATCTTGGGTAATGTTCATCTAGAAATGGATAAGATGAGTTGAGTAAGAGCAGAAGAATGGGAATAGAATTAGAATTAAGGAAAGAGAGGCAGTGCCTAAATGAAATATTTTATCTCTTGACTGCCCAACCCATGACTCTCCAAACTCTCATCACAGGTGGTGGCTGCTCCAGCAGCTCAGTGCAGTGTGAGGTCTGAGGAAGCAGCTCACAAGGAACTGCAGGGTAACTGGGGATGAAGCAATGTTATTTGTCATAATAATTTCTAATCCCTTAAGAAAGCAGAACAATGTTTGGGTTGGACGTACGGAAAGATTAAAATTTCAGCCCGCACTTGAGCTTAATTCTTTTGATTCCGAGTTGTTGGTGTTGAGAAGCCCAGAGGACACCCAAAACTTGTCCTTTAGCAGACCCTTCCCCAGCTGAACACCCACCCAACCCTTGGAGGGAATGCCCTCATCGGAAACAGATAATCCTTCCCCAAACAAACTCTTCCTTTCCTTCTTTTCCTTCTCTTCCCCAGCCTGGCTCTGTGCTATCCTGCCCTATTGTGTTACATTATCATATCAAGTCGTGGCATGGCATAAAGCAGCTTAATGTGCCGAAGGAATGCGGCTCAATCTGCAGTAATCCCTGTCAGCTCTGCTTCCCGGAGCCTCTTCCATGGATCTGGGGAGAGGTGCCATCTGTCAAAGCTTCTCATTTCCATATCTACCTGGTGTCGTGTTACCTGAACCCACCAAAGAACCCCGTGTGTGCCAAATCAAAGAGCAGCCCTGATTCCCAGAAGTGTTTGTGTTGGATCATCAAGGACTGCCCGAGGCCGGAGGAACGGCTTATCCCCAATTTTCCCTCTCCAGAGATCTGAAATGTGTCAGAGAGCTGCAGGGCCTAAATCCTCTCCCTGTCCCCGTTGTCTCTGACGATGGAAATGGGGTGGTTTATCCCCAGTTTTCCCTTTCCAGAGATCTGAAATGTATCAAAGACCTGCAGGACCTAAATCCTCACCCTGTCCCCGTTGTCTCTGACAATGGAAATGGGATCCTTCATGTCAACCTGGAGAGTTTGCAAAACCTTCACCCACATCAGCACAGGGATTTCAATCCCCCTAAAGAGTTGGGAAAGAAGCACCCATTAGGTTTTTTTCCTTCAGACCAGTTTCTCCCATAAACATTTCTCTTCTACTTTAACCGCACAGGAATTCCAGTGACATCTTTACTTCCTAGTAAAGTGCATGGGGAGGAATTTCTTATGCAACTTCCCTGCCTGGAGTTGCATAAAAATCCATCCTGCCAAGAGAGTGAGTGCATTTTGCATGCATTTAGATCAGTTTATATGGCTTTTATTCCCCTCGCTGGACCTGTTATCACATTTCATCCTCAAAAGTGGTTGGACTTCTCCTTATTTCTGCCCTTGGTGGCAGGGATGGTAACAGGAGAAGAGTACATTCTATTCTGGGTTATTTTTAGGTCTAAAATCAGAACATTTGAAGTCGTAGCCCAAGTGGATTAAACAGTTCAGAGTAGAGCAGGCCCCGTTTCTGTGTTGTTTGTACAGCATCAGGGTCCTGGCAGATAACTGCAAGCATTGTGTTAATGCAGATGATGACAAAAGGGGCTTGCTCTGCCCACTTCCAAACATCTCAAAGCTTTGCCAAAATCCCCATTCCAAAGAAAACCGGGGTGTCAGATTTACAGCTTCTAGAGGGAGAATGCTGGGGCTGAAGGAGGTAAATTGAGGTCAGCTTAGAGAAGGAGAACAGCCTCGAACTGCTGGGCTGTGCGTGAACATCCAATCCCAGATTCCTGCCTGGATAATGATCCTGCCCCAGGAAGCAGCTCCTCTGAATTAATCCCACAGGATATTCTGAATTATTCCTCATCCCAGAGTGAATGTGTGGGTGAAGCACCCAACCTGTGCTGCCAGAAGGGCAGGAAAACTCTCATCTGTCTTTGGTTTTAAATTCAATTTTTCAGCTGTGTGGAACCATTGATTCACCCTCATGAATTCCTCAAGGTACAGCTTCAGGATGGATTCTGCAGAGCCATTCTGGTCCTTCCAGTGGGGAGCTGACAAATTCTCCCTCTTTGGCTGTTTATCCACAGGATGAATGAGTCCAGTGCCACTGAGCCAAAATGATGATGGAGACTGGAGGAGAATTGGGTGTGGAAAGGAGTGAGCTCAGCTCCCACCTGCTGCACAGCCAGATGGGATTTCCACTGAGTTCTGGAGCCAGGCTCAGAGAAAATCACCTGTAGAAAATCAGGATCTGCTGCTCCTGGGCCCCAGTTCAACAGGGAAACTCCAACAGAATTTCTCTGGTAGCTTTACGGATATTTCCTGGCAACCCCACGACGTCAAACACCCGGATTTATTTTTTTTCCCCCCAGAGTAATTCCCCCCGGGAATAACGTCAACCCAAAGCCTTTCAAGCCTTCAAGACAATTTAGGCTGCAGTTGCCCACAGAACAACAAACACTCAGGTCTCTCCTTCCTGCAGCAGCTTTCCCTGGACAGAGAGCAGGGGTGAGCCCAATCCCATGCACGTGGGAATGTGTGCAGGGGACAGAGGTGTGCAGGACTTGGGTGCTGAGGTCCAACAGCTGAAGTCATGCCTGTGGTATCACAAATATGAGAGTCCAAAGCTGTTTCAAGGGTTTCCAAGCCAAACACCCAAGCGCATTTCGTAGCCTTTGAAATCCATCTGGCCAAAAGTCCCTGACAGTGTGATCTATGAGGCTGTGGAAGAGTTTCCCCAGGGAAGTGTTGGAAGGGCTATCATTTGAGTCATTTAGTGCTGAGGGGGATATACCACGGGGAACAATTCCTCATTAGCTGGACGAATGGAGCTTTCTGCTTCAAACTCTGGTGTTCCTACAAAAAAAGAGATCCCTTGACTTCTCCTTGCTGTTCCATATGCTCAAATTGGCAGGGATGTGGGGCCATTGGCTACATTTTGGAGCTTTTGTTTATAAGGCACATAAATTTATCAGAGGAGGGGGGGCTTCATGTGTCAGGCGAAGTGTGGAGTGTCAAGAGCAATCTGAAGGAAAGAGTCCTGGGGATAAATGAAAGGCACATCCGTTATTTGCTAAAAAGCAGGGAGATGTGTGGGTCCTTCCTGAGGAGCTCTGAGCAAGATTCAGGGAATGAAGGTGCGGAATCTGAGTGGAACTGAGCCTTGAGCCCACCAGCCACCCATGGATAGCAACTGTCTGTGTTTGGCTGGTGGATGTCTGGGACATCTCATCCTCCATTCAGATTTTTCCTGGGATAACACAATTTCCAGCAACAAAATTCCAACCCGTCCTTTTCACCATGTGTTGTTTCAGATCAGTCATTTTTATGCCCTGGATGTGGAAGGATCCCAGGTCTGGTCCTCTGGGACCATCAGCACGGTGACTCTGAGGATCAGGCACCTGCTTTCTGGATGACAACTGCTTCCTTCCCTCATGATCTCCCTGAGTAGCACTGGGAATGCCACTTGGATTTTTGGGATCACTTACCTTGAGGTGTAATTTAACATCTCTCATGGGTGAATCACAATCCCAGCAGGCTGGATCCTCACCGGCTTTGCCTTATCTATGGACAACATGGAGACACCATCCCAAAATTTATCACTAGGACCTAGAATGGGTTTTTATGGCCTTTCTCCTATGGAATGTATAAGTTTTCCGAGATCTGGTCACTCCAGAGAGCACCAACTCACCCATTGCTCCCCTGACTTTACCTGTCAGAGGTGCCCCAGTGGCACTGTGGCCTTTCAGAGGCGAGGAGATAACACTGACGCCCCTCCAGGATTTGTGTTGGATTTTTTGGGGGGGGCTATTTTTTTCGCTTCCCAAAGTCTTGAATATTTTCCAGCCATGATGATTTTCCCTCCTGTGCTTCTTTTTTTAACAGCAGATTTTCCAAGCGGACAATCCCAAAGGTGGCCGGCCTCGCGGGCGGGAAAAAGAAAAGAGTCATGGGGATATTCTAAATGCGACGCGAATTTTATGCCAAAAAGCGTCTTTTCCATATTTATAAGCCCCTGTCATCCCCTCTCCCTCCGCCTCCTCCTGCTTAAAAGGAAACTCCATTACAAAGGCAGGAAAGAACATCAAACAGCCCTCGCTTGGCAGCCATGTCTAGATGTGAAATTACTGTCAGAGTACAAAGGAAGACTCAAGATTTAGAAGGTAACGTGTGACAAGAGAACGCCGTCCTCCTCAATGTCTTTACCTTTTGTTGGTGAGGGCTGGGAAGGGGTTGGTGGTGGTGCCTTTTTTGTTTGGAGGAGGGCTGTGCCAGTTATAGAAGGACACAAATCACGGCGGGCTGGGGGGTGGTTTGGCGGGCTGGGAGCCCCCGGTCCCGGCAGTGGCTCCAGCCAGGGCTGTGTGAGCACGTGCTCACCCTCATCTCCATCCCTCAGGGCCACCCCAGGATTGTTTGATTCGTTTGATCCCGCAAAGCTTTGATGGAGCCACTTTGGGGGCTCTGGATGCCCTCAGCTCCCCTTGGTACGAGGCAAAATGTGTTTGGTTGGAGTGACCACATGTGCTTTCTGTGCTGCCTTTAAGCAAATGGCTTCTAGGAGATATGTTTTATTTCACTAGGGGAGTGAATTCCTGCTCTGGAATGGAAGTTATTCCTGCTCTGTGACTGGAAATTAATTAATGGGTCAGCGTAGCCACGGTCTTGACGTAGATCTTTGTCTCATCTTTCTCTTCATCTCGGAGAGTGTCTTTATTAGCTCTATTCTTATCCACGCTCTTGCAATCCTGCTTTTTCTGCCAAAACAATGCTCCTTTTCCACGTTTCCCGAAGGCTGCAGCAGAGCAGGGCAGAGAAAGCAGGGGAGCAGCACCAGCTGCAGGTCCCCAGCCCCGATATGTGGGACAGGAGACATCAAACCTGATGCCCTCACCAGCCTGGGCTGCCTGGGCTCTGCCCACAAATCCAGGTATTCAGTTGAGAACTGAATATTCAGGTATTTATATTTATTTTTTTTAAAAAACCAGGGTTTTTATTAAAAACCACGGGGTCTATAACTAAAAAAACACTAAATCATGGAGTTGGCTGCCTCGTTTGGGTGCTGCCCTGAGGATTGGAGCATCTGCCCTTTTTCTACTCTATCCCACAGTCTCTAATGAAAGTTAAGTTGAGAACAATTCCCAGCCCCAAGCCTAAACTTGTTTTCCACTTCAGTATTTATAAAATGTTTTTGTCTTTAATCTGCTTCTTCCCCTGTGTGGTACCATGGTCTGTCCCCTCCTGGTCCCCTGTGCCAGGATTTCTGCAGGAGAAGCTGGTCCAGACTTGGTGTGGCTTGTTAAGGTGTGAATCTCTCTCCTTTGTTCTTTGAAGGGACATTTCTTTTCCAAAAGCAAGGCTCAATCCAAGAGACGCTTTTAATCCCTCTTAGTTTTGAGGACTATTGAATTTACCCACCGTAATTCAAATGTGAATTTTACTTTTCAAAGAATAGGAGCTTGCCTTTTTTTTTTTTTTTTTCTTTTTTTTTTTTCTGCTGTTGCTGAAGCGTGGGTTCTACAAGGTCTTTCCTCCTTTATTTTAGGGATGGAGGCATTGTTTGCTTGAATTTTTTAATACAGAGTTGATCACGAGCTGCGAGTGGCATGTGTTGACCTCAGGCCAGACATTCAGAAGCACCACACCGACTGTGTCATGCATTTTTTGGGAAGAATCATTGCCCTTCCTCCTCCTCTGAGAACAATAAAATTGAGCCTTTTAAATTTTCCCTCATAGGGAAAAAAATCCCCTCTAAAAATCTGTGCGGGGAGACAAGTTTGCAAACCTGGTTTTCAGTCCCTTTTCAGTCTCATCTGAAGTTTTTTTTTTGAATGAGGTGCAAGAAGTGGCTGAGAGCAGGGGGAAGGGATGAAAACTCGGTTCTGTGCACACACACACACACACACACACACAAGATGGAGACACTGGTTAGCAACATAAACAAAAGGTGGGTGGTAACCCCCGAGCTCTTTTTTTTTTTTTTTTTTTTGACAGCCAGTGGTGGCAGTGATGAATTTGTGAAGTTATCTAATTTTCCACTGTTTTAATTAGAGGCCTGGGCTATGAGACCTAACAGCTGGGTTCTTTGTACTGCTTTCTGTTGCCTGACAGAGAAAAATTTCTACTGTATCTTCAGCCAAGCTTTCAGTCTGACCTGAGCAAATGAAACTTCTGGGACTCATAAACTGTGGTTTCTGGGCAGATTGCTTTTTGAACTGCTCCTTTAGCCCTCCTAGCATGCAAAGAACACAAAGGCGCACAGAGTGAACTCCCTTTGTACTCCGAAGCTAATGGGGATGCTCATTAAAGAAGTGGGAGGGGAACAGGACGGGAGGGAGGGACTCTCCCTGGCATATTAGAGGACTTATCAAGTGTAAAGTTTCTCCTGATCGGCCACAGCGGAGTTGGGGCCGGTGGGGAAGTTGTAAAGCTCAAGCCCTTGGAAGACAATGGCTTTGGTTGCAAAGCACGACCAGTTGAGCGACTTAATTTATGGCTCGGTTCCTGCCAAGTGATTTTTAAGGCTTTACATTAGGCTGGATGTGCAGCACAGTTCATCACCCCCCTGCTGCTCGAGTCATGCACTATAACCACTTTCTTTCACTGTAATCCAGAAAGGGAAAAAAACGCCAGAGGAATTTTTAGACCTGAATTCAGCTCAGTCTAAAGTCTTTGCTCAAATCCCATTGGAGTCAAAGGAATTAAGCAAGGCTTTGACTTAAAGCATATACTTAATTGCTTCGCTGAATCAGAGCCCATATTCTGATTTTCTTCCTCAGGAGCTCCTCAGAGTCAGAAATGTGTTTCCATCCTCCAGAGGCCGTTGCTCCCTCTTTCCCCACCTGCTCAGCTATGGCAGATTTCCTTGGGGCTGCCGTGATTTCCTCCTGTTGCAGGAGTCAAAGGGACTCGGTGATGACAAGGCCACTCAAGCCAAGGCAATTTCAATAAACCAGAAAGTCATTTGATTTCCAAGGAACTCACTGAAAATAGTTTTTCTGTGAAGGCAGCTGGGTAATGACCCATCACTCAAGCAGTTGTGAAAGGAGAGCCCTTTACAACTCAGGGGTGAGGAATGGTGCCTTTAATAGCCACGACTGCAGGCCTGGCTTGGACAAAAATTCCAGGCATGTCCAAGGGCTGCAGCACATGGATTGTGCAGCTCAGGGCAGGGTTTCAGGCTTTCCATCCTCCACACCAGGGATAGGACCATGGGCTGCTGCAGCACTGCAGCACCACCAACTCCAGGGGCAAGGGAAGGGGACTGAGGGGGCAGCTCTTGCTTGGGTTCATGGCCAGAGAGCAGCAAGGCAAGCACCCAACTAAACCTGGGAGCTGGAAGAGATTTTTCCTCCTTGGATGGACCTCATCCACCCATTCTCCTTCACCCTTGAGACAGGTAACCAAAACTGACAGTGGCCTTGGTCAGAGTATGGATGAGCATGGTTTTGGCCAGAAATACCAGTTCAAAATTCCTACCAAACCCAGCTGCTTCCAATAAAAACCCTTGTTCCATTCTGATAGGAAGTGGGTCTTTGTGGCAACATGGTCACGCTCCTGTGTGATGCCTTCCCAGTGGTTTGCTCCAGAAGTTTTGGATCTGGTTATATTGGATGAATCCATCACTATGGAAGGGAATTCAGGGCCTGCATTGCGTGAGGGGTGAGAAGGGAGACCATGGTGCTCCTCTGTTGAGGAGAACCTCCATCATGTCCATCTCCATCTCCATCTCCATCTATCTCCGTCTATCATCTCCATCTCCATCTCCATCTATCTATCTCCATCTCCATCTCCATCTCCCTGATGGGCAGTGACAACTCCTTGCACACACACTGCCTGCTGCTTTCCCTTATATGTAAAAAGGGAGGATGGCAGAAACCCTCTTGTGACATTCCCTGTTTTTCCTTGGGTGGATTCCGCCATGAAAAAGCGGAAATTTCATCTCTGTTCGGTTCAGAAAGGTCACAGCTCTCTCCTTATGAACTCTGGCTCTGCTGGGCAAAACTTCTTGTGTTTTTCCCCCGTGACTCTGGATCTATCCCTCATGTATTGTGTGTGCCCATGTGGAGGCTTTGGGGAGAAAGCAGGAATTGTGCCTGTCCTGAGGCTAATTAATGGGACAGTGCTGAGTGCATTTTAATGGAGGCCACTCTGTCGCCCCATGTGGAAACATCTGCACTTTTCTCTGGGATGAAGTGATGGCTGACATTAAGCAGTTTGCAAGTCCCAGGTGCTGAAAGTCCAACTAAGATGGGATTGAAGCCAAATTCAGGTTGCATTCCAGGCTGTGATGAAAGGGAATTTTGAAACGTTTCACTTCCCTGCAGAGCAGAAATTCCATTTCCCAATCAGCTCTAAATAATCATTTAAAGATGGACTCTAAATTGGGACTGTTTTAATGTGTCATCTTGGTTTTAATTGCTTGGAGTTCTGAATAAATGTTATCAGACCATCAGAGCCTGAGGATGAAGCAAGAGCCGGGTGGTGATTCAGATGGAATCGCCTGCTGCCAAAGAGGAAGTGCTGGGATTGGGATGACTCTCCTGCTCCAGCAAAAGACAAGACACTGAACTCTCTGTTTACAGTGGGCCACTGAAAGAATGGGATAATTGCAATTATCCCAGCGAAGCAGCGTTTTAATGACCGCTCCATTTAAAAAATACATATGTAAATCTCCGAGGAGGTGGAGAGGTGCCAATTTGCTCTGGCCAAGCTGGGGACCTTTTATCTCCTTCAAAAAGCTGTGGCAGCAGAGTCCAGCATGGGGCAGGCTGTGCTTGCTCAGCCCGTGAGTCACAGCACCAGCGTGCACAGACCATGCCAAGGCTCAGCCCACTGACCCATGGAGCAGCAAAGAGATGGATATTTCTGGTTTTCCTTCTAATAATCTCTGGTGATGGCTCTGGAAATGGGAGGTTTTGTACAACAGGCAGAATCCAGCTGGAGGAATTTGCTCAGGGGAGATGCTGAACCATGGATGCTCCTCATCCTCTGCAGTGGGTAGGGAATTCTTCTTTTCCTACCCCGTTTTTTACCTGCTTTGCCATGACAGTGGTTTCCCTCTCATGGGTATGTGTGATCCATCTTCTCTGGGGTGAAGTGATCCCATATTTATCCCATCAGTCCGAGATACTCGACTCTGTGCTCCAAAGAATCTCTCTATTTGGAGAGGAAAACTTCACTTATACTTTGTTATAATTTCCCTCTCTCGAAAAGCTCCTGATGCTGAATTTCTGAAGAGGCCCAAGGAATCAGGAGCCAGCACCCGCTGGGTTGGAATTTTTGGACCCTTTAAGGACATTTGAGTGGAATATTCTTTGTCTGACATGCGGTCAGAGGTATCCAGAGGATCAACAATATGTTGAGAAATCAAGATTCTTGAAGGGATAAGATCTTCCCATGCAAATTGTGGCCAAACTCTGTGCTGTGAGTAAGCGAACAGGAGCTGTGCTCTTAATGCTGAATTTATTGGTCTTTGTGTTTCAAGGTCTCCAGTAATTACCATCATGTGACTGGGGTTCATGGACTTGGGAATGTTACACGTCCCACTATCTGCTGTGGGAGTGCTCGGATACACAACCCAAAAAACGCGCAGAAACCACAGATTTATGAGATCAGCCTTTTTAAGTGTGCCCCTGTCCAAGAAATAGGAGTTTCTAAATCACTCCTGCTCTCCCTTCCTCCCCACATATTGGATTGGCTTTGCTGGAGCAGGCACAGTGATATTAATTGCTGGATTTAATAAAATATATTTGGAGAGGGTTGGAGATTTGCCATGTCAGCTTTTTGACTCCTCCTCTCTTCTCCACTTGTGGAGGGGAGGAAGGGAACAGCCACCTCTGGACATCTGCCAGGACACAGGGATGGATGAACATGTTGGAGAGCATGGAAGCTCTCCCTGAGAGACCCTAAAACCACTTAAAATCTCCGCCTGAGCTCTAGTTCCCTCGTTTCACCCATGGTTTGCATCCCCCTCCCATGGTGTAGTTTCACCTCTGATTTCTCAGTGCCCAAAAGTGACCACGGTGTGGTCGGTTGGGTCCCAAGGAACAAATCTTCATGGAAATAGGGCACAGGTCCTCCAGATTTAACACTGTGAGGAAAATTTCTAGGAAAAATAAAGCCCATCCACTTATGAGACATGAAGAACATTCCCAATCAATCCTGTAGTGCTGGGAACCCACAAAAGGCTTTGTGTGAGGTGAAATTCCATTTTTTCTTTTCATTCCCTTAATCAATAAACCTGTCCATTAAGAATCTGCTTAAGACGGTTCACCCTCTGCTTTTTTTTTTTTTTTTTCCAAAACAATGTTTCCAAATGGGCAGTTTGATTGTGAAAATGAAATCAAAAACACCAAAAAATTACCATGGATGATCCTGGTACCTCTATTCAAAATACAAATTGTGTGCTATGAAATTTATTGGAAATACGGACTGACCCCTACCTGTGGGGGCAAAGGGGTCTGTTCTGATGGCAGTTTTTTGGTGTAGGGTGCTCATATTCAACAGAGGATTTAAATGCTGGAGGCAATTTGTGTTCATTAGGGTGATAAAGTGAGTTCCTGAGCAGGAGACATGGTGAAAGTTAAATCTGACTCTTGGTGCTTTGTTCCATGGAGGTTTGGGGTGATGCTCGTGTTGATGATGTGTTCAGCCACTCTCTGTCCTCCCCTGACTTGTATTATTACTCTGAGATCCTTTCCCAGCCCTCACTGATTCATTCCTTTGCTGTTTCTTCCTTGAGCCTGACCTGTGGGAGATAAAACCCCAAACTCCTGCTCATTGGATTTTTCCTCCGTTAACTCCGGCAGAGGCTCATCCTTCAAGGAAGCATTTCAGTTTCTCCATCACCTTGGGATGGATCGCAGCAACAGACAGAAAAATCAGGAATTATTTGGTAACCTCCTGTCAAAATACTGTGGATACAACAGTGTGGATTAATCTCCATCACTGCAACCCTGCCTTTTCCCTCCTCCTGCCACATTATTTCCATCCCTTCCCTCCCACTGGCCCTGGGATTCATCTGAGGCAGAAACTGCTGTGTGAGCTTTGTAGGGCTCACTTTTCTGCTGATTCAATTAATTTGGGAGCCAATCAATTAATTAGGGAGTTGGGTGAGTTGTTCCTATGGATGAGTGAGAAGTAGCTGTATCCTCACACCCCCATCATTGCTGGGTTTCAGGTGTTGAACTAAAAAGCAACGGAGGGTTTTGCAGTGAATCTTGTTGTTTCTTTTTTAAAAATATCCAATGGATTGGAGTCTTCCAGCTCTGGTGACCCAACAAGGCAGGGCCATGGGTGACCCTGGGGTTTGGCAGAGGTGGCTCCTGGTAACCAGTTTTAGTGCTAGAACAGATCCATCCAACTTTTCCTTCCAGGGAAGCTTGCAGAATACTGAACTTTGCACTAAATTGATGTATTTGCTGATAACTGAGTGGTTTAAAAGCTGAGTGAATCCTGGCTAACTGCCCGTTTGTCTTTTTATTGCGTTGGGTTTTTTTTTTAATTTAGACTTTTAATTTTACAAAACTCCTTTCTGAAATTGCCCAACCTCTGTAAAGTTCAATATTCTATTCCATTCAATTTACAATTCCAAAATTCCTATTTACCTGCCACTGCGAGTTCACTTCCACTTTTACTGGAGCATTTCAATTCTCCACAGTTTTATCTCTCCTGAAGTTCTGTGCCTGAATGCATCACATTGAGTTAAACACAGGAATATTTCTGCTGTGCACCTTCAGCAGAGAAACTTCCATTACTCCTGAGAACAAACCCAGGACTGATTCCCTCCCTGTCCTCAGCCAAGACACATTTTCTGCCTATAGGACACCTGTCAAAGAGGAACAGACTTTTTAATAAAATAAACAAAAAATCATTTGGTGAGAAAACTCAGGGAAGAGAAGGAACCAGCCAAGTCCCGGATATCCTGGACAGAAGTTTTCATGCTTCCTTCAGCTGTCTTGAAGAAAAATGTCCTCTCTTTCTGGCCAATTCCAGCTTTATTTTCAGCCTAAGGAATAGCTGGAGAGCATAGATGAAATTTTCTTCCTTGCCTAATGTAATCAAAGGCTTAGTGGACAAGGTAAATGATGGCACGAGCTATAATTAAATGTTCCAGGGCTTGAGGTGTCTGACTGATCTGGATGTCAAAAGTGGGGTGAAAAATGAGCTGGAACGTGGGCAACAGACCTGCAAGGAGATGTTCCTTCCCTTCAGGAGGGATCAGGGAGAAAAGGTCACATTCCAACAGCCCCAAAAGGTGGTGTTGCTGGGACTGGGCTTCCAGGAGTTTAGTGAAGTTCAGGAGGGACTTTGGGCTCTGCAGGAGGATGAGCTGAGCTCAGCTTTGTGGGAGGGAAATGCTGAGGCAGAGCTGGGGGATCAGCCCATGACCTGTGCTGGGATCCTGCCTCAGGGAGGTTCTTGATGCCCCAGAGAGAGTTTTGGTCTCATTCCTTTCTGCCTGCTTGGGCACCCTTAAATGAGTTTTATAAAAAGACCCTGTGAACTTGCCCTGGATCCAAACCTCAGCCATGTGGGGCTGGAAATCTCTCTGATCACCTCTGATGCTGAGCGTGGGCATTCCGAATCCCATTTGCAGCCCGTTCTGAAGTCCCTGGCCCTGTGTCCCAAACCTCAGCACCAAATGAGGCAGAAGATGGATGCAGGCAGGATTTGTGTTTGTGTTTGTTGGGCACACTCTATCCTTGTTTAGTTCCTGCTTGGTTTTTCCTTTCTGCCTTGACCTCAGCGTGCCTCTTTCCCTGCCTGCCACTCTCTGAATAACACTCTTCCCCTAAAACAGCATCTTAAAAATAAAATTCCCAGATTCCCTGTTCCTAATTCAGCAGCTCAGCTCGAATCAGGCAAAGGAATTGAAACAAAGACCAGAGCAGCTTAGACAAAACCGAATTGCTGCTTATTTTAATTCGCCGCAATTTTCCTGCGAGCGGCTCTGGACGTTTTATTTGCGAAATTTTCAAGTGTGAAATTACCTTAATGCTGGGAGGCAGAGGCCAGCGCTGGAGACTGTTTACCCACAAGTTAAGAAAATGTTTTTGCAGTTGGCTGGTGTTCAGTCCCATGAATAATATTTTGCAGAGGAGTTTGCTCCCTGATTAGCACAAAGCGCTCTGTGCGTGCCCCAGGAGCAGCTTTCTGGTTGCTCTGCAGGTTTTTGAAATCCCTCCCGTTCCTCGGAATATCTGGGTTTGTCTTGGAAGCCAAGCAGTGCAGGGGAGGTTGAATGGGCAGAGGAGAAGTTGCTTTACCCCGATCATGAGCAGCTTGTGATCTCTGAATCAATTCTCTCATTTCTCGGGAAAAAAATTATAAAATATTTCATTACTTGTGGTTGGGTGGAGCCACTGCTGCAATCTAGCTCTTCTTGAGCTTGAAACCCAATTTGTACTCAGCCTTTCCCCTCCTCTCAGAAAGGTTTTTGCTACTTCAGCCTAATCCTGCTTTTATCTTGGGACAAATTAGAAATCCATCCCTCAATCCAGTGGCTTTTCCAGTGGTTTGTCAGGATTCAGATTTGGGTGGAAATTTCCCATCCTATTCTTCTCACAGTTGGAGAAGGGCTTTAGGCAGCGATTTTAGGATTTTTTGCTGTTCTTAAGCTCTTAGAAATGGCTCCTGTACATCTGAGAGCCTTCAGGCCACCAAAGAAGGTCAGCCAGGGTAAATGCAGGTTTAGAACCATGATCATAGAAAGATCTCATGGAATCACAGGATCATGGAATGGTTTGGGTGGGAAGGGACCTTAAAGCCCGTCCCATTCCACCCCCTGCCATGGTTTATATCCATATAAAATCCAAGTCAGGCTGGAGCAATGCATTGATCAGGCTTCAAATTCCTGATCTTATTTTATCCATTGCTCTTGAAGGATAAAACATTTCACTCCCTCACGAGCGGGGAGTCTGCTCAGAAGATTTCTCATTTTTAGATCCTTCTTGGGTAAAAATATTCACTTCTTCTGCTCAGAGATAACAACTTCCTGCACTATTTCACACTTTCCCCCCCTTTCTCTATATTTTTCCCATCACCCAGTTTACCTTTTACCTGAGAAATTCATTCTGTGGCGTTTATTAATCCTTGGGTTTGGATGGAGCTGGTGATAACACAGCTGAGGGACCTGTATGTGGAATTTTTGTGATATTGTCATTGAGGGAACCTAAAGAACATGAAGAGGTCTCAGGCTGAAAGGAATTTCAAGCTTTCTGAGCATCTTCAGTGTTATTTGCAGTGACAGAGGCATTTAATTTGTAGCTTAAGAGGATGGAGACATTTTTTGGAGCGTGGTCAGATAAGAACAGTGAGAAATCAGCAGATCCAACGTTTTCCTATGGAGGAAAGCCAATCAAGCAGTTGTCAATAAAATTCCCTATAGATCTTTAACTTCCTTTACCTTTACAGAGGGAAAAATGGAAATGAAAAAATGCAAAGATGGAATGAGTGAGAAACTTGGAAAAAAGGCATCCAAAGGCACTTGGGGATGTGTTCAACTCTTCAAATTTTCTCTAAGAAAAAAAAAATTCTAAATATTTTGACCAGATTTCTTTGAATTTTACTCTGATCAACCCGAAAAAAGAGGATTATTGGTATGTTTATCGATATATTTATGTGGTTTTTTTCTGTTTTTTTCCAGCAGCACACAAAGCATGCCTTGGGAAAATCGTTGCCCGGGGTATCCTCAGCTGTGCCCTGTGCTTCCTGCAGCTCCCCAGGCTCCTGAACAATGGGCTCCAGCTCCCAGTGCACAAACACATCATCAGCTGCACTTTCTCAGCCCCAATTGTTTGGAGCTGCCTGAAAACTTCCTATGGAGCAAAAAGGATTCAAATGCCCACGGAGGTTTCCCTCCCCTCCGTTTGCTTTGGGTCTACAAAACAACTCAATCAGTACAATTTGGGAAAAAAAAATCCCTACAATGGGGGCGCGTTGTTATTTCCTGCTCTCACACCTGATGAATTTTATTTCACCATAATTTTCTGACCCTGTGCTGGCTCTGGGAATCAAATATTTTTGATGGCTTTGATATTTTATTAAGATGGTTCATTGGGCTGAGCGGTGAAAGGTTTGGGGTGAGGGAGAGGCCTGAAATGGGCACTAAAGGATGGCAGAGGAGCAGGAGGAAGGAGGTGGGAATGAAAGCCAAGGGATGAGAGCAAGGGAGGCAGCAGCAGCGCTGGGAATGTCCTGCCTGAGTCTGTCCGTGCCTTCTTTGGGCTGGCATCGCCCTCTGGATGTGCCCATCTCCCCTGGTGGCCTTGCTCTCACAGAAAGCCTGAGCTGTGGCATTTCCCTCCTGCTCTTTGCTCCATCCCTATCCCAGCAGGGCTTTCCAGAGGGAATCTGCTTTTCCATTTTCCAAAGGTTGCAGGGATTGGCTGGGGAAAAGGAGGATGTGGAAAAGGGACACCACAGACCCATTCCCTGGGAAACCCCCTCGTCCTTCCCCAGGAAAGGCAGCTGTTAATTGGGGCTCCTCTAAATTAATTGGAGGTTGAGTTTCTTCATGAGGACAAAGAGGATTTCAGGGAGATGTGAAATTCTGAAGAAACACTCGTGGCTGAGCAGAGAGGGGATGCTCAAGGTCTGCTCCATCTGGGAGATGGGATCTCTGGGTGGTCACTAAAGCTGCAGATAAATGGCTAAAAGAGAGTTTGCCTCACTAATTAACAGATTTGCACTAATTACTGTAATTCTGTGATTAATCAGACAGGAATGGCTCTGTCCTGCACAAACCTTCCTTCTCTAAATCATCCTCAGCTTGTCCCTGCCCATCCTGTGCTGGATCCAGGCTCTGGTTTCATTTCTGTTTCCCCTCCAGTTTTGAAGGAGCTGCACAGCTCCTTATTTCTGCTTTTTCCTGGTTCATTTGTGCTCTTTGCAAAGCCTGGAATTAAGATGGTATTTGATCAACTGGCTGAACGTTTCCTTAAGCAAAAGCAGGTAGAGGTGCTGGTGTTCTTGTACTTTGAACAGTCTGGGCAAGGCAGTTTTCTCAAGGCTGGACCTCTCTGACAAACTCTTGGGGTTTGGTCCATGTTTATAATAAATAAATAAATACATTGAAAAGAAACAAGAAAAGATAAAAAAACACCCTCCAGTCCTGTGTGAAATTGAAAGCAGAAGGCTGGAGCTGTCTATGAAAAACTGGAAGAAAACTTCCTCTGGAAATCCCACAAAGTGATGCCATCTGCCAGAGCCAGCTTTTCCAGGAGCAGCCAACCTGCAGCTCCTGCTTCCCATGCCAGCTCCCAGCTGCTGTGGCACTGAGCCACCAGGAGCTGCTGGATCAGGCCCCTGGGTCACTCCAGGACCAGTCTGCAAGGTCAGCCTGGCCTAATCCTGCCTGGAGCCCCTGGGAGCTGCTGGAATCCCCCAGGGCTCCCATCTTCCCATGTTTTTTCCCAAAATGGGAGGAAAGTCTTGGTCAAATGAAGTTTTTCCTGTGGTCTGCAGCACTGTGCAGGTTGAGTAACTTCTGTTCTTGAATTCCCACCTCTCCTCTTCACCCCTAAGCAAAGAGATCCACCT
The DNA here is from genome assembly GCA_013398615.1 of Brachypodius melanocephalos. Taxonomy (NCBI): domain Eukaryota; kingdom Metazoa; phylum Chordata; class Aves; order Passeriformes; family Pycnonotidae; genus Brachypodius; species Brachypodius melanocephalos. Next base: position 2,414,580 of record VZSR01000393.1, read on the forward strand.
GCTGTGGTTTCCTGTGGATCCTGTCCCACCTGGATCCAACCCTTCTCCCACCGAACACTTCGAGCCGGGATCTTTCCTGAAGAAACCTGGGATTACCGAGCTTTGGATTAGCAGGCAATTTCCTGAGTTTCCCGACATCATAAATGAGGTCAGAAAGGTCTTTTTGAATGGAACCCATTAATCTCCTTGTTGTTAGCAAGGAAATGTTGAAAAGTGCAGGTGTTAACAGTCGCTGTGTTATTTTTGGGAGAATGTGAACTGAAACACTCACAGGAAGCGCAGTATTCCCCTGCCAGCATCCTGGAGTATTATTTTAGGCAGCAGAACTGAGGGTTATGTGCAGGATTATGCTTTCATCACACCTTTAGGGCTCGGGCACTTTGTGTGCAAGAATTTTGCCTGGAGCGTTTCTTTGCTCTGTCTCCTCTGTTTTGGAAAAAATGAAAATAATCCCCCGGGGTGGCCAGCAAGGAGCAGCGTCGTGGGGCAGCTCCTGGGTAAAAGCAGGACAGAATTCAGTCCCTGGATCACAGAAGGGATTTGCTTCAGGGATCATTTCAGCTCTCTCCAAAACACAGCAAGGTGTGGGCATCTTGTTCTCTTTGAAAGGCTTCTTCAGGAAAAGCCTTTCTACAAACACACGGCTGGAAATGAGCCCAGGTAGGAGCTTTGGGGTCTGGATCCGATATCCAGCCTGTCTGCTGGCTTTAGGAGCAGATTCTGGAAGGGGGGGAATAAATGAATGGGAAAGGATCAGGCACGTGTGGAGGTGAAGTGATGGGATGAGGGTCCCAGAGAAAATCGGAATTAGGGAGAGTTTTAAGCAGCAGCTTTCTGCTGCCTCCTGCTCCACATTCTTCTCCTAATTGAATTCCCAAGCCTTGTAGCTAAAGTAAGATCCATACCCTTATAACAACAACACAAGCTTGTGTTTCAGGCACACATCTAAATATGTTCACCACTTGAAAGGTTTCCAAAACATGGCAACTTCTCCGTGTGCAGTGGACAGAGCTGAAATGTGTTCTGAAGGCAAAGAAAATGAGAAAAACAGAAAAAAATACTCAAATTATCACGGAAGGCAATGAGTAATAAATGAAATAATGGGATTGAAGCCTGGTTTTTGCAAGTATTGCTGGTTTGGTGTAATGCAGTTGTGGAATCGCTTGTTCTTGCAGAGAATGACCTTATGTGGATGGCCAGACAGAGTTAACAAAGCCATATCACAGGGGAAATGTCAGCACTGGTGGCTCAGTGCATGTGCTGGCTGCAGAAACTTTCCCCAGTGACATTGGGTGGTTATAAAAAGCAGCATCTCCGCAGAGATTCACAGGGAAACCATCCAGGATCCCTGAAGAAATTAATGACCCCTCCAAGATGAAGGGCCTGATGTTCTTTTCAGATAGAAAAACGCTGAGTGGAGGAGCAGAGTCACCCCAAAGCTCCCTATTTGTTTGTTTTGGTTTCTCCTCCTTTTAAAGGAGTGGTTGCTGGAGCTCTCCAGCCAATGGAACGGATAAGGAAAAACCACTTGGATCCTGACTAAAATCCAGAATAATCAAACAGGAATCTCACTGAACATGGAAGAAATTCCCTTCCCATCCCCACCAACCTGTCCTGCACTACTGCTCTGGCAGACCAAGCAATTTTCCTCAGGATATCTGGAATTTGAGATGGGTTACTCATAGCCAGGCACTTTTCCAAGCAGCTCTTTATCGTCTACGAGGGTTTTTTTTAGGGTTTGTGGATTTCTAACAAAGGAGGCAGAGCTTTTAAACTCTGCAGAAACATTCTTGGCTGAGCAGAGGGGGAATGCTCAAGGTCTGCTCCAGTTGTGACTTCAAACTGGGAGATGGGATCTCTGGGTGGTCACTAAAGCTGCAGATAAGAACCTAAAAGAGAGTTTGCCTCACTAATTACCAGTTATTATGATTCTGGGTTTAATCAGGTGTGTAATAGAGCTCCTTTGGTTTTAGTGCTGATGTAGAAATCCCAGAAAATGAAAGACTGTTGGGAATGTGTTTATCAAACAGGAGAAAAGACCTAGCAAACTCCTCAAAATAGAACGAAGGCAACTTGTGTACAGCATCAACCAAATCAAAGGATTTCCCCTGATAGAGGGTTAGAAATTACTCCAAAATGTCAACCCTATAACTTCTCAGTGTTTCAAATGTTGTTTCTGATTTTTGGGCTGAGCAGGATGATAGGAAAGGATGCCAGCCCACCAGCACTGCCTTGTTCCTGACAGGGAACCACTGATTGCTGCCCACAATCCGAGGCAAAGGGAGGATGATTTCCCAGGAACCAAAGCCATAAATACTCTCTTTCACCTTAAATGGGATTAATAAAGATACTCCCTTCTCTTAAATGCACTAATTCAAAATAACGCCCTCACTCCCCAGCAGATTTTTTTTTTTTTACCTGACATCTGTTCCAACATCTGCTGAGCAGGACAAGAATGAATCATATTACACTGATTATATTTGCTTAATTCTACCATGTAGGCTTTGATCCACATGAGGTGGACATGCTGAGCCAGATACCACAAAACCCAAACTTCAGGCCGGGAGTTCTTGCACCAAACAATTACAAGGCCCAGATTTTGATTCTTGGCTGCGTGAAGACAACGAGGAGAAAAGTAATTTCTTGTTCACAGGCTTCCAAATTCACTCTGTGTGTGTGGAGGGGAAGATTTTGCCTCTTGTCACTCAAGTTTTTCCCCATGAAGAGTCTGCAGCAGGCTGGAGATTTCCTCTGGGTGTGGAGAGGGGTTCCCTGCTCCCAAGTTTTGCTGATTCCTCAAAGGAAGTACGTTTGTCACCCACATCCGACTCCCCCCAGGGTTGTTCTCTCATCAGAGGTTTCAAAATCCTCATTAAGGCTTTTTTAAGGGGGGGAAAAAAATCTTCTTTTCCTCATGACATCATTCTGAAACGGATGCTGCAATGAGAGGGGGATCACAAGAAATTTGATTTTTCCTGTGTGTGCCATAGCTTTTGGCATTCAATCTGAACGAGCTCTAAAAACTCCCCTCCACTTTGTAGGACTTCCAGCAGGTGCCCTTTCCAAGGGGCTCTTTGGAATAATCCCCTGACTCCAAAGATTTCCTTTGACTAAAAAAATAAAAGAAGGATGAAAGAAGAATTAAAAGTCACCTCAGCCAAACCATTTTATTCCACGGTTTTAATTAGGCAGTTGGGAAGAGATCAAAATTGAGCTCCAGCACATTTGGAAGCACCTCAGGCGGCTGTACAAATTACTGAGTTAAAACCAAAGGCTGCAGAAATCCCACGGATTACATGGAGGCCCAAGTAAAGCTCCATGGGACAAGCCAGAAAGAGGAAAAGCTGTTTTTATTTATTTGGTGAAGTGCTCATCGGGCTGGAATACACAGAGCAGCGGATTAGAATCTGTTCGTAGTTTTTTTTTTTGAGATGTGTGGGCGCTGATTTTTTCCCCTAAGATGGCATCAAAACTCTCATAGTCCAGCCCAGAGGAGTTCAGAACTGGAAAAGATGGCAGGGCTGGGATAGGTTGAACTCTAAGGTCCATTCCCACCCAAACCATTCCATGATTCTCCAATTCTACTCCGTAAAATCAGAGCCTGCCTTTGGGCTTGACCATCTCAGGAAGACTGAGACTCAAAACCATGCGGGAATTGAGGCTGGAAGGGACTTCTGAAGCTCTCCTGGGCTGTCAGAGCCGGGCCAGCTTTGATGTTGCACAAGGTTGCTCAGGTCCATCCCATTCCTGGTAGTCAGTCATCCTGGAAAACCTCCTGCCAGAGCTGGCAGGGATCAGCTTCTTCCTGGCACAGAGGCTGAGCACTTCAAGCATCCCAGAAAATCCAGATGGTTTCCTCAGCCCTCCCTAGAGGAACCTCCTGGCTGGCTTGGAGGCAGTTTAACAGAAGGACACGGTGGGATGAAAATTCCAAAGGGTAACGCTCCTAACACCTTGCCCTGCTCGAGGGGAAGGGAAAAAAAATAATTATTAATGAAGAGCAGAGATCAGCTGGCAGTGAAACCTCCCAAAAGCAAGGCAGATCCAAAGGGATGAGGATTCCCTGTCTGTCTGCTGGCCAACTCCAACCCTCAGAATTTCAATTACCAACCTCAGCGCCTGGAGGTGGCAGGAAAGGTTTAAACTGTTCCACGTGGAGCTGCAGCTCAGAGGGAAGAAAAGGGATTTATTTTTCCTGGTGGGAACGGGGTCACGGTGGTTTATCCTCACTGGAATCCTCTCCATGGACACGCTGTGGGGGGACATGGCGGGTTCTACTTGGGCTTCCAGAGAAATTTGCTTTGAAACCTTTCAAAACGTCTCTGGAAGTGAGAAAAACGTAAGAAAATGTAAGGATGGAGGGACAAGGAGTGGAGCAGGACCCTCTTTAAAATCCGCCTGGCAGAGCTAAGCCGGGTTTATCTGCCGGGACCTCACTTCAGGCGGGCCTGGAGACGCCTACGCAGAGGAGCTTGAGGCAGAGCTGGGTTTAACACTCCCTGCGTCCATAAATGAGGGGAAAAAAGGGGATAACACCATCCACGTGCTTCTCCTGGCCCTGCCTGGGAGCTGTGGAATCAGTGAGAAGCTTTCCACGAGCCTTGGGAAGGCCGGGGGAGGCCCCTCTGGCCGTGCTGTCGTCAGGGAGATGCTCAGGCCCTGCCTTGACCCCGCTGCAAATCCCACACCGGCCAAATTTCACACTGGCCCTGCTAATGGGAAGGAAAATCCCCCAGGGGATCCTTAATGTGTCTGTCCCTGCCGTGTCCAGGCCGTTCCTGCCAGGAGCAGGCAAGGGATGCTGCTCTCCAAAGGGTGGGATCATCCAGGCCCT
>VZSR01000393.1:2419584-2446117 GCA_013398615.1 Brachypodius melanocephalos
AAAAAAAAAAAAAAAAAATCCCAAACATAAAAGCTCCGAAATCAAAGGTTTCCTGTTATAAATAATCTCGTATCCCTCAGGCATTGAAGGGGAAAATATAGCCAAGATTAGATTTAAAGATTTTTGGGGGTTTTTCTGTGGTTTTTTTTTTAAATTTAGGAGGGGAAAAAAAAAATCTAAAAATAACTTTGGTTGGTGGGAGGTTGAGGTGAATGTTTCTTTGCTGGTTTGGAATATGTTTATTAGGATGGAGGGTGAGTTTGTCCTTTTGGAGTCCCAAAATCTCTGTGTTTCCACCTCCAGGGATCCCGACTCTCCTGCTCAAGGGGTTGCTCTTTCCAGATTGCAAATTTCACTCTGATCCCTTGAAAAACCAGTTGCAAACCACGAGGAACTTTAAACCAGTGGGAACAGAGCTGAGAGCCAGAAGTGCTCCAGGGCTTTTAGATATAAATATGCTGATTTTTATTCAAAATTTCTCATTCTTTTCCCAGTGGCAGCGAAGTGGACAGTAGATTTTCAGACTTCTTCGTGCTCTCAGTACCCCAAATATCCTTAGGCTGGGTTTTTTATTGCAATTATGAAGTGTAAAAAAAAAAATATTATCTTTGTTTTAGAACCACAGCCTGAACATTTAATTTGAAATTTCCAGCTTCTAAGAAATAATGACTAATTGCTCCTTACGCCCTTAATCTGCCACTCATAATTAATGTCTATCAAATTGTCTTCTCTTTTTCCAAGTTGTAATTCAGGATTTACTCTAAGTGCAAAAAAAGCTGAGAGACACTGAAAGCTGTTGTAATTTTCTTTTATTATTTCTTTTATTATTTTCCTTTAATCCACTAGAGAAGATATTATTTCTGGGAATGTAATTGCTACCAGGAAAATCATCACCTTACTAGTGAAAGTGATAGTGAAAATACTAGTGTGTTTTCTTTAATAAACATGAATTAATATGTCTGATTAATTAAATATAATTAAAATTAAATGTTTAAGCAGCATCTCTTTCCTGTCCCACTATAAACACCCTATGGATGAAGGCAGGTGCAACCTGAGTTGGGAAAATGTAGGGTTTTTTTTATCCTGGGAAGGGTGGGAGAACTCAGGAGGAGGAAAAGAGGAGGAAAAACTGGATTCAGGCCAATATTTTCCAGACTTTCCAGGTTTTTCATGGTGATTAAATTCTCACATCCTTGCTTCTGCGTAAGTTTGTGATTTGAAGGCACAAGAAACAGAGATTTTTGCCATCCCAGAGTGGCTGTGACTGGCAGGGATTTTCCTTCCCTTGGCTTAATGGAAATTATTCCAGTGGTGCAGACATCAGCAGGAACAAGTGCCCTTGGGTTTTTTCTGGACAACATCCAAAATGTTTTGTAGGATTCTGTTTCTGTTTCATTTCCAGGTTTTATAGCATTGTAGATAATAGAAAGTTAAATAAACTCGACTCGCTCCTTTGCTCTGCACTCCTTTGTGGCTCCCATTTCCATGAAAATCAAGGCAAAAAACACACATGTAGGGTCAGAGTCTCATTTCATATCGAATTTGCTCGCAGCTAATTGAATTGCAGGGAATGTCTGAGAATTCTGCAAAAGGAATTTCTGGACAGAGTTACCTGAACACGTCTTGAATGGAATTTCCAGTGGGTGTAAAACCCAGCACATGTGCTCAGGAGATTATTTACCCTTTCCTGTTTGTTTTTCTTTTTTTAAAGTTCCCAAATGCACAGGGAAGGCAGCTTGAAGCAATTTTTGCAAGCTCTTCACTGGTGAAAATTTAAAAATAATAAGGGCATGTGCCAGTTGGTTGGACCGAATTTCCCTGTGATACTCAATCCAAAGAAAGAAATTCTTGGTAAAACGACCTGGTGCAAACTTGTTTAGATCTTGCACATTTAACCCACAGCCAGACAGGTTAGGCTGTGATTCTTTATGGCACAGCTGCAAGGGCAAGATATTAATAGAAATAATAATAGTTAAAATAATAATAATTCTCAGCAAATTGCCTGATACTGCAACATTGGAACACACAATGTGCAAATGCAGTTGTGTTCCCGTAAAAAAAAAAAATCCATAGGCACACATATGGTTTCATAACATATCCTAAATTGCAAAGAACAAATGGAATTTAGGAATGATTTGGTTTACAGTTCCCTTAAGTAACATTATCTTGTTAAAGACATTAACCTCAGGCCTTTACTGTTATATATTTGCTTTTATTGTTTTCATCCTGGGGAGCAACCTGTAGGAGAGACACTCAACAGGAAAAGAAGGTTCAAAGGGCATCAAAACATTGATTTTCAAGATGGCTGAACAGCTGTCTTGGGAGCACTGTGCAATTATGAAAAACAGACATCTCTCTCCAGCCTCCCTTATTATTAAAGATCTTCCCACCCCTTCCCAGCACTAATAACTGGGGGAAGATTTACCTTGGCATCGTTGGTTTTCCTCCACGGGCTGTGCTACTCCCACTAAATGGAGTTTAGCAGGATGAAATAAATTCTCTGGTGAGCTGCATCCAGCAAAACGCTGACAGAAAGAGTGAAAATGGCTCGAACAGCCTCTCCCAAAAAAGATTTCCCCTTAAATGTAGATCTATGTGGGATTTGTTCTTTTTGTTCACCCCCAGGGCTTTTATCCCACTTTTTTTTTTTTTGGTGTTTTGCTGTGGGTTTCTGGGTTATGTATGCTCGAATCTGACAATAAACTTTAGGAACAACATTTCCATTTAAGTTGCCTGACAAGTCCGTTTTCCAAACCCTCTGCATGTGCTCTCCAGGATTGCTGCTATTCCTTGAAACAGGTGTTCCTCCTTGGTTTCTCTTTTCCCTGCTGAAGGCAAAAGGAGCTTTTTAAACGCCTTTGGCAACCCCTCCTCCGGCTGTCCAGGGATAAATTATCTCCAAGCGATGAGCTGTGTCCTTTCCAGAGCATTTTCCACAGCTTCTCACCTGCTTTAAATGAGCCGAGGATGGGGAAATCTCTGCGGTCCCCGATTGCATCATCCCCCCAGGCTGGGCTTTGCAGATGCTCTGTTTTGAACTGGACTCGGTTCAGTGTCCCCACGAGTGCAAATCCCTGCTGGATCCTCAATTCCCTCCCCTGACTGCCTTGAGCAAGGTGCAGCCCCACACTCAGAGGCTGGGGACCGTTTGTGTCTCACAGGAAGGTGAAGGAGCTGTCCATGGAACCCTCCTCCCACAGGAAAAAAAAAAATACCAGGAAAGCAGAGGTGACGCCAAAATAGACAAACCCATGAGAATGGGACAACGTGGGGAAAACCCAGCTGCTCCCAAGGGGAGAACAAACCCAAAACAATGCAGAATACACACGTTCTTCGAGTTCCACTGCTCAGGCAGGACTGCAAGTCCCAGGATTGCTTTCCCAAATAAAATTGCTTCCTCTGGAAAGTCCTAGTTGCACAGCCTTGGAAACCTTGAGGCAAAAGCTTGAAAGCCATTCCATCTGGGGCAGCTTTTCTGCGTAGTCCCAGCTCCAAAGGTCATTTGGGGTATTTGATGCTTTTTTTTTTTCCCATTTGCAGTTGTCCTCTCTCCATAAAGGCAAAGACTCCAATCCAGTGACATCCTCCAGGAGGTCACAGCACACAGTTCACAGGAACAAACCAGGCTCTTCAAATCTCTACCAGCTCTCATCATTTCAGGCTCCTTGCAAGCTCGAGCACCAACCTCGTTAATCAGTTACAGATGAAGGGTTATTTCTTTCCCATGACCACAAGAGATAGAGACTGATTTAAAAAAAAAAAAATTTAAAAAAAAAAAAAAAAGGAAAGAAAACTCCATATGGCTGAAAGTGTGCGTTCTGGAAGAGAAAGAACCAGCTGAGATGTCCTATCAAGGGGTTTTGCTGTTTCTGCTTCTGCTGGATGAATGTTCGGGGCTCTTTGCTGTTCCCCGAGGATGTAATTAGGATGCAGCATCGTGGGTCTCCATTCCTGGAGTTTCCTGGAGGCCAGCAGCTGTCCAAAAGGGTTTTTTTTTTTTTTCCTTTTGTCTTTTCAATAGGCTGAGAACTGGGGGTTTGCAGCTTTTCCTGACTGTCACAACAATTTGCTGCAGAGAGAAAATGAGCAAATCCTGTGGCAAATGGTGAAGTGAAAAAACCCCAAATCAATATTTTTTCTGCATTAGTTCTGAATGAAGATGTGTTTCCTAAGGCAGAGAGGAATAATTGTGTAGTCGGATGCCAGCACTGAGTTTAAAAGATCCATCCACAGTATTTAACCACATGCTGCCTTTTAAAAACATGGAATTGTGGTTCTGTCGGTGCTGTTTCCACCTTTCAATGGAATGGGAAGGTCCAAGAATGCTGATTTGAATGTATGAAGTCATCGAAATCCCTTTCCCCCCCCCCATTTATCCAGTGTGCTCTGACGACTTTTTTCCAGCATGCTTAGAAATGAAACTGTAAGGCTTGTGTTGTTGGATGCTGACGGGTGGAAAATTGGTTGTTTAAATTCCAGGAAATGTCTGATTTTTCAACTCCAACGGGTTTGTAATTAAGGAAGAATCCAGCTGTCAGCCAGGGGAGGAATTATGAAATGTTAAAATCACTGGGGGCAATGGAGAACAATTAACATTCTCAGCCGTCGGGTCGTGGCTGTGGTCCGGGGTCTGTACCTTGCACACGCTCGTGGCCTGTTCCACTGAGGGCTCCTGTGGGGTTTGGACACGACCAGAGAACATTTTATTACTTCAGCTCTTCTGGGGTCAGGAAAAAGTCATGGAGTGCTGGAGTTTCTTCTTGAAGTCCACAATCAAAGGTCCAGAGCCAAGTGAGTCAGGTGATGAGGTTCAGGCCAGCTCCCTTGGCTTCGGTGGCTTCAGTGCAGCCACTGAGGACCTGACACAGCGGCCTTGGTGGGAGTGGGATTGTGGAAAAGCAGCTCAAGATCTCATATCAGCCCAGGCAAAGATGAGTGCTGTGGTCCAAGGGCTCAGGAAGCAGAGCCAAGCCGGGCCCTTGCTGCTGTTGTGCTGGGAGGAGGAGCTGGAGGAGGAAGGTGAAGGCAAAGAGACAGAGCTGTGAGGTTATGGCGGGGTTGGCATGAACAAAAAGCTGTCGCTGCTCAGCTGGAGCCAGCCCAGCCTTGTGGTCGTGCACAAATTCTGGTGGGACCATCTGGGCTGGGGCAGATCCTCTGCTCTGAGCCCTTGAATTTGGGTTACAGCGCCTGGTTTCATGTTTAGTCCATGGAAACAGCTCCTGGTTCTGTGCTCAGCCCGTGGAAACCAGGGAAAGACACAGGACCATGGAGCTCAATCCAAGGGCAGCCAACCCAGCCAGCAGCACTCTGTAAGGAGCAGCTTGAGGAGAAGTTATCTTATCCTGGGCTGCGACTGTTCTTGTTTTATTAATCTGTACATCCAGCTTGGATTTCTAACAGCCCAGCAATTAATGTGAGTGTATTGATACATTTGGAGCTGTGCTTTATTTAAATCTGTCTTTGCATTTGCCCAATTTTGTGTTATATATAATTCTTCGGCACTCCTGTGTTGTGCCCACATGCCTGGAGTGGGAAGCCAGCCTAGTGAGATACAAGTCACACTCATCTCCTGTCAGCTTTAAAAGGTATTGGCTGGAGGACAAAGCAGCTTGGAAGAAGTTTTGATATTATCTGGAAAGTGAAAAAAAGAAAGAAAAAATCCAGGATGTGTTATAGTTGGAAACAATCAGCAGAGATAATGCTGGACTCGAGGAGGTGGAGAAAAAGCAGCCAAAAGGTGACCTGGAGGGAGTGAGTGTGGAAACACAGAGAGCACAGAGTGTTAGAAACGATGGTTGTTTCCTGGGACAGCGAGGAATCCATGGGCAGGCTGGGAAAGGGGAGAAAGCCATGTCAGTTCTGCTCTGCTGCTCTCCTTGCCCAAGCTGGATGTGAGTTACAGGGAAGCTCAAGCCAACGAGCTGGATCCGAGCACCCTTGTCCAGATCCAAGTTTCATCTGCCTGATTTTCCTGGTGTTTATATGGGAACGCCTTGGCCGGTGTCAACACTTCTTGAGATGTTACAAAATCAAGGGGAATGGGACCAAATGTGGTCCAAACTCATCCACAGAGGGTCAATCCTACAACACTGGGTTAGGAACTCAAAGGTGAACCCCCAGTCGCGTTCCCTCCTGCTAGTCCTGAGGTGTTGGCCTCCAGGGCACCCACCCATTCCTACTGTCCCTTGAGGATGCCCCACAGGAGCCTTGAACCTACCAGGGCTGTGCTGGATTCCCCCCATTGCTCCATTCAGTTCATCCAAGTGAAAACCCCAAGACAGGATGGGATTGCTCTTCCACTCCTGTGCCTGAAGAACCCCAAGCCAAGCCAAGAGGCAAATTTTGGATGCTCAGCTTGGACCCCTCTAAAAAATGCAGGGTGAGCTGAGAACTTGGTCTCTAAACCTGGCCGTGAGCCTTGGCTCAGATCTGCTGATACCAGCCCTATCTCTCTTTTGGGGATGACATAAATATTTAAAAGTGCTCAGCCGGGTGTTTCTGTAAGGAATATGGATAGTTTGGGATAACAAGATGAGTCACAATTCTGTGATAGTGCCTGGCTGTTACTGGAACACTGTAAAGCAGCTATATTGGGTCTATATTAAGGAACAAGATGAATAATTATTTAAGGATGAAAAGCCACATTTCTTCATAAAGAGAAAATGTGACTCTCTCCCTGACAACACAAAGAGTTTCACAAAGAAAAGGAATGATAAAACAACCAAAAACACCCAACAAAAAACCCCAATAAACAGAAAGCGTGTCTCACATGCAGGGCCAGGAAACAAAATCCCCATTATTTGCTTCTTAGATAGAGATGTTTTGGTAGACAGAAGAGATAAAGGTGTGTATTGAGAAAAGACTTCTGTGGCCAAGGCTTGATGAGTATTTTGAATTGGGATTGTTCAGACTGGAGAAGAGAAGGTTTTGGGATGATCTGATTGCAGCCTTCCAATGCCTGGAGAGAGATTGTTTATAAGGAACTGGAGTGACAGAACACAGGGAATGGCTTCCCACTGCCAGAGGGCAGGGCTGGGTGGGATATTAGGGAGAAATTCTTCTCTGTGAGGGTGGGGAGGCCCTGGCACAGGTACCCAGAGAAGCTGTGGTTGCCCCTGGATCCCTGGAAGTGTCCAAGGCCAGGCTGGATGGGGTTTGGAGCACCCTGGTATAATTGGAACAAGATGAGCTTTCAAATCCCTTCCAACTCAAATCATTCCGTGATTTTATGATGTATTTTCTAACCTTCACTGCTCTAATTTTTGAACCCATAGAAGTTGTGAGTATCAATTAATTTCCTAGGATACAGAAAATGCATACGGAACAAAACCTTGGGCATTTCTTACGGGAAGTGAATGCAGAGGTTGCTGTGGGTGAGCTGGGCACTGAGTGACCACAGATATTTGCTGCTCTGAAGGACAGCCTGACTTTAAACCCTGTTGATAATCCATCATCTGTGCCAACCTGTTCATTAGGATAGGAGCAAACTCAACCCTCAAAACAAAATTTGAAAATAAACCAATAAAACCTCCTCATCCTCCTTCCAACGGAGCGATCCTCAGCCCTGCTGGATTCCAAGCTTGGAATGGGATTGGGAGCAGGGAGATGACATTACACACAGCCTGTCAGCACACACTTCCAGAGCCCAGGCAGAGCAGCACAGCCTTTCTTGTAACAGGTGGAAAAATGTTTCTGGAAGCGAAGCTTTCGGAAGAATTACAACCGCGGAAGACGACGACGATTCCCTTTGCACTTTATCAGCCGTGCTTCCGACCAGCCCCGAGCTGTTGGCTCATCCCCTGGGACGGGATGTGGGATAAACAGGCAGTTTGCACTTTGATGGAGCCTTCCTCATCCCCAGCCAGGGAAATGCAGGATATAAAACATGGGAGAGCAGGTTCTGGGATAGGTGTGAGTTGGAGAGGCTCCACAGCAATCGGTGGGGCTGCGCTGATTTATCCAAGCTGAAAAATCCCTGCTGGAACAGAGGAGATTTCTCTGCCTTGTTCTTGAAGGGGTGGGGAAGGGAAAAAAGAAGTCATAATGAGGATGGACTTGTCATGGTTTTGAACAATGGGCTTGGAAGTTCCTCTTCTGGTGGCTCATGTAGAATGTCACTCCTCAGGAGAGCGAGGTTCTTGTGGTGTCCTTCCCACTCAGGATATTCCATGATTCCAAACCCATGGGTGGCTCACAGGTACTCCCTGGCACAATTCTGGGTAATTTTGGCCAACCTTTGTCGGAAAAAAAAAAAAAAATTAAAAGCTAATTCAAAGGCTATGAGACTGATTTAGCTCCCATAGGTCAGTAATTACCAGGGGTATGATGTAGGCTGTATTGTGGGAAGATATCCATGATTAATCCTTGGAATTCACCACCACAAGGCACTGCTGAAGCCCGAGGAGTTGCTGATTTCCAACCCAGCCTGCAGGATTATGTGAACAAGGTTGTGTTTGATTTGATTAGTTTGGGAAAAGCTCAAAGCCACAGCAGCTTGGATGAAATCAAAGCTTACATGTTTTGGTGCAGGGGCTGAAACCTGAGCCAAGGGCTGCAGGGAAGGCAGGGAAAGTTCTGACAGGTTATTCCATAACTTCCCAAACTGGGGGTCCTCCTTGGGAGTGCGACACCAGACAAGAGGTGAAACTGCTCCAGTCCAACTGGGGAATTACCCAGCAGCGGGCAGACCTGAACTCCTCAGCTCCATAATCTCTCAAGGCAAACCCAGGGATATTTTCTAATGTTTTTGCTCAGCCCATCCTCCCCCAAGAACAGATCTGTGCCGTGCACTTCACCTTGAACTTGACCAGGGGTGTCCAGGAGGCTCTGATGGATGGACATGGAGCCCTCGCGTGTCTCCTCAAGCCGGCTCTCTTCAACAGGTGTTTGCTGTGTCTGAGGTTCCTCTGTTTATAGAACCCCTGTTCCATCTGGGAGGATGAAAAATATCGCTGGCTTTTATTGTAAACAGCCTTCTCTTCCCTTAAACACTGCAGGGAAAGGTTACAGGATTAGTCACAGGCCTCTCTCCCCCCACCCCACCTCACTCTGCTGGCGCTCCCGGAATGCAGCACGGCCGAATCTGCCCCGGTGCTGAGACTGGAGTGGGGTGTGGAGGTGGGAAAGGGGAAAAACTCTGGGGTCCAGCCCTGGGTGCTCTGGGTGAGGGGTTTTTGCTCTGTGTGGGGTCTCTAGAGCTGCCCAGTGCTGCCTATCAGCTTTCAAACACAAGTTTGGATGAGTGTCCAGGTTTTCTCTTCCGTTTGCTGCCAACAAGTCTCATTTTGATTTCTTTTCCTTTTATTTTTCCTTCTTTTCTTGTTTGGTTTTTTTATCCCCTTTATTTTTTTTCCCTTGACTGAAAGGTCCATCACAGAAAGCCAATCATTTACAATGACAGAAGCAGAGCCAGGGATCTGTGTCAAAGGGCTGAGAAAGCACAACGAGGGCTGGCCTGAGCCTGATGCCTGTGTAAGGTGGGTTTGGGGAAGAGATGGAAAGGATAGGATGGGTTTGGGATGTAGAAAGCCGAGCTGGAAGCAAAGCTGGGTGGCTTAGCAGTGACCCTAATGTGGACAGAGCTCATCACAGCTTTCTGCAAGAGGCTGGCACATGGATGGAAGGACTTTTCCACATTAAGGGTCACAAAACACTGGCACAGGTGTGGTGGTGGATGCTCCATTCCTGGCAAAAGTCAAGGTCAGGATGAACAGGGAACAACCTGAAGATGTCCCTGCAGGAAGGTTGGACTAAAACATCTTGAAAGGTCCCTTCCAACCCGAACTAATCTGATTTTTTGGCCATCACCTCCGGGGCAGCCGGGCTCAGGGCTCAGATTTCCCCTGGGGCTGGGGATAAACGAGCTCTGTGCAAAGTCCTGCAGCTCCAAAGGGGCACGAACATCTTGACAGGGCCTCTAACATAAGGCATGTGTGTGTGAGCCGTGGCATGAATCATCAGGGTCTGGAAGGGAGCTTTATTTAGGATGCAGAGTCAGAGAAAATTCCACCCTTGCCCCGGGAGTAGGGGAAAGCAGGTGTCTTTTTCCATAAACTGTCCTTAGCCCTAAAGTTAACGGCCATAAATTAAACCAGGGAGGGGAGCAGCAGATGTTGCTCTGGGAGTCCATGTGCATGGAGGTGAAAACTGGAGGGTTTTTTTTTCTTTTTTCCTTTTTAAATCAAAATCCAAAGAAATGTCCGTACCTTTTTCCTTTCTGGCTGACAGCTCACGCGGTTTTGAGAACTGCGCCTTTCCACCCTCCTGCCTGGAGTGAGTTGCAAGGGATTTGTTGCAGTCTTTTGGTTGAAAGAACCTCCCCCAGTGTTCTTGATGAGATCTAATTCTCCTTTATTTTCCCCTAAAATCACTCAATTTCTCTCCTGTGGATCCTTGGTGAGGACTCACTGGGAACCCAGCACTCAGAATCTCCCAGGCACATCCCACTCTCGATGCTCCCAGAGATGGAGAAGGGGGAAAAGATGTCCCTTATGGAAGAATTCCCAGATTTGCCTCTTTCCCAGTTCGTTTCAACTCGCAGATCCTCCAAAACAGGCAGGAGTGGAAAAATAAAAGGAAAGAAAAGAAAAAAAAAAAAGAACAAAAAAAAAAAAAAAAAAAAAAAAAAAAAAAAAAAAAAAAAAGAAAACCAAAAGCCCTGGGGCTAAATTGAAGCCATTAGTAGCCTCGAACTGATGACAGGGCAATAAATTACTAATTAACCTTCGGGGCGAGTTCAACACCTTGGGGATAAGTGTGAAAACACGGAGTAATAAGCCCTGACACAGGCAGGCAGCGGCGGCTCCCGCCGGGCCGGGCTTTTGGGGGAATTCTGCACGGATTAGGGCGGCCAGGGAGCAGCACAGTGGGGGCACCGGGGCTGGGACCTCGGACCTCGCCTGGCCTCAGTCCCGAAAAAAAATCCCAAACCCGCATTTCTGCCTTGTTTTTTGCAAAGCTGTTTCTTCCGCGGGGGTTTGATTTAGTGCAGCCACACTTAAATATATATATATATATATATATATATGTGATAATCACATAATGCAAAAGATTTTTTTATGTGTGTAAATGCAGATCTATGGATATCTCTCGCTGTGATTCCAGAGGCAAGAGAGTGTTGTAATTATCCCGACCTGAGCCCGGTCTCTGCAGGTTTTCTGTGGTGGTTTGAATTTTATTCCCCGGCAAGGAGGGGGAAATGCAATCCTGACCACCCATGGAGTGCACGGAGCTCTTGGAAATGTGACCACAGTGGGGACAGGGAGCTGTGATTGCAGGGGGCTGCGGCAGGAAGAAATCCTCATCTCTGCCCTGGGTGATGATGAAGAGGCAACACACCCTCGAGGCAGTGAAGGGCAAAGCTCTCCCCACATCAGAAAAAACCCAAAGCATCCCAGCTTTGCCTTAAAGAACAGCCCAAAGCCACCTCAATCTGCACAACCAATGCTCGGAGACCCCTCCAACTTCTCTTTTTAATCCTTTTTTACTCCTCTCCTCCCGGGGTGAGCATTTGCGAGGTTCACTCTCTGGCATCTTGCTGCTCCTGGAGCAGGGGGCTGTGCCAATAGCGTTGCATCAAGGTCCTTTCAGCTGTAATGGTGTCTGACAGATCTGAGGGCAGATACGGCTCGGCTAATCAGATTTTAATAGCCCTACCTTGTAGGGAAGGACTGGCTCGGAGTGTACCCAGTAATATTTTAATTTCTGAGCTCTGATGAGCGTAATTTTGAGCAGGTATTCAGTTTCTTTGTGTTCTAAATCGTGCTCCCAGATGTTCGATGCCAACGGGCTCCAAAGAGCAACTGCACAAATATAATATTTAATACCCCATGTCAGTTTGGGTGTTCCACTCAATTTCCTGGAGAGATCTTTAAATTCATCTTATTTAGCTTGAGTACCCAATCAGTTCCATGCTCCAGCTCTGTAATTCCGCATAACTCAGTTCTCTGATTTCTGGGATGCAAATGTAGAGCAGATGTAAAAGGGGAGTGGAGGGAAGGGGGGGATGTTCTGCACTTTCTGCAGTGCTGGGGAGATCACGAGAGAAAAAGCCTGTCAGGATTTACAACAAATGCAGCCCCAGGTGCTTTGGACCCTAAATGAGTGTTTGGAGAGGAGGAGGGACAAGCTGATGGCCCTAACCCTGAGAAATCAGCCTGCTGGGCCTGATTCGTGATGGGAATAAATGCTCCTGTCCCCTAGGCGAGCCTGAGCTACCAGGCAGGTGGAAAGGGGCACTGAGATTTCAGGGTGCTGATGGCAAAGGTGAGTTTATGGCTTTGTGGGCAAAGGGACAGGCAGGGAATGAGCCGTGACCCTCTGGGATATCTCTGAGGCAGCAGGAACTCGCTCCTTGCTGCTTCCCCTGGAGCAGCACAGGATGTTCCTCTGCCAGTCCCTGACCACCAGTTGTCTCTTCGCCTTGGAGTAACCTCTGAGTGACCTCTTTGGTCAGCTGAAAGATCTCCAGTGTCTGGCCATGCAGCTCCTGGCATCATCCTGGGGCTATCTGTGGTGTGGAGATCATCAACAGCAGGAGAAATGCCCTTCCCATGCTCTGATTCCCATCTCCTGCTTGCTGCTGTCCCCACACCAACACCCCAGCTCTGCTCCAGAGAATTCCTGCGTCAAACCCAACCCAGCTCCCTGCCAGGCCAGCCCTCATGGCCCAAACCTGGGGCTGGGAGAATCCCAAAGGAATGGGAACAGACAGGCCACTGGCCTGGCAGAAGCAGGGAGGGCACAACCCCTGTAGCAGCCCCAAAAATGCTCTCAGGGCTGGAAATTCAGCAGCTGCCACTCGCAGCATTATCCATCACCACGAACACAGCCGAGTTATTTGACCTCTTTTTCTTTTTCTTTTTTTTTTTTTTTTTTCTGCTTTAAAAAGAAATACAATCAAAATCCAGCCAACAATCCTGGCTGCTGCTCCTCGAGCACAACTGACCAAGCACCATATATAGTATCAACCAGGGACAGCCACCGACTTCCTTCCACATTTTTAAGCAATTCCCCTTCCTCCAGCTCTCTCCAGGCTGCATTAATCACGGGCTCCTTCAGAGTAAACGGGATTAATCTGCCCTCTCGCCTCTTTCCTGGTGTTCTGCAGCAAACCTTGGATGCCTGTGTGCATCTCCCAGCCCTGCTGGGGATGGGATGCAGAGGAAACAGGAGCTATTTCCACCAGGCTCATTCCCCCACTGCGTTTCCTGCTCCTCCAAGCAAGTGGTCAGAGCCCCCTGGAACACTCAGGTGAAAAATCCTCCCTTTCTCCAGGCTTTCCTTGCCAAAAATACAAATGTTTTTGCTGCGTGACCCATCCCACTCCTTCAGTTTAAAGAGCTCAGCAGCTTCAAAAGCTCACCCTGATCTCTGCGTGTTTGTTCTGGAAAAGCTCAGAAGGTGCTTCAGAATCTGAATGGGTGAATGTTTATTTCCATCTGTTGGCATCTTTAATGGCCAGGGAGTTTCTCCCTTTTCTCCTTCCCAAATGCATTTGTCAAAGGACTCTTTGGAGATGTGCTCGGTGTTAAGCAGACAAGTGTAATGCCCTGCATTTATTCATAAAACACTTTTAAAAACCCCAAATTCTGTGTTTTATCTGAGCTAATCACAGTCTTTCTCTCACATGGACAAGGTAGATCCTTCATGTCACGTCCTTACAAAAAACCACTCTTTAAAATGAGGAGTTTTCTTCATCTTTTTATTTTAACGGGAAAACTGCTCTTGTTCTGCCACATAAAAGTAGATTTCCCTTCATCTGTGGCCATGCTGATTGCAAAGCCTGGGAGTTCTTCAATTAAATCACTTGGGCTTCGTGCATCTCTTTCAGAGAAAACCATCAAAATGGCATTTGTGTCTCATTACAGCTACAATGCCATATTATCATCTCTGACATCTTGTATTATTCATTTTCACCCTCTGAGTGAGGATCCCTCACTCAGCTCTGCAGACAAGGATGAGACTCCTGCAGGGCCACTGGGAATTACAGGATTTCTGGGGAGATTAACCCCACCAAAACTGTCCATGCCCTCTGACTGTGCCACTGCGAGGAGAATCCAGCTCCTGGGGCAGGGATGTCTTCCCAGAGACAGAATTTACCTTGGAGAAACACCAGAAATGGCAGAGAGGGATGAGGAAAAGGCACCTCCCACCCATGGTGGCCTGGGATATTTTATGGATAATGTGCCAGGGGCAGATGTGCTCTGAGTTATTCTCCTTTCACTGGAATCAGGATATTCCCCTGCTTTTTTCCTGGTGAGGATGCAGCTGAGGTCCCTTCACATCCCTGAGCTTCAGGGAAGGTGTGGCTGCAAACTGGGAAAGGACCAGGGATGGTCCACAGAGACCCCAGCTGGTCTCCAGCTTCAGTCTGAGTTATCAAAGCTCCAGGACTCTCCAAAGCCATGTTGGTCACTTGTCCATGGTCCCTGCTCCCATTTTAAGGAGTTTTTTTTTGTAAATAAAAGCCATTTATTTTTCCTGCTTGGAGTAAACACCCTGCTGAAATTGTCACCGTGATTTAGGAAGTGCCAGATTTTCCTGGAAGTGATTTCTTTAAATTTTAAAATTTTAATTTTTTAAAAATTTTCTTTTGTGACACCTCCTGCTCCATCTCTGGAATGTCACTTCAGCTTTCACCACGGATTTCCCCAGGACTGGAATATTCTGTTGAACTCTGAGCCCTGTGTCTCCAAACTTCCCCAGGTGCTTCCTCAGACAAAGAAGAAGACAACAAAATCATCCTTTTCTTTTACTCAGGACCCATTTTATGCACTGAAAATGGAAAATTTAAAATGAGCTGCTCCGAGAGACACTTTCACCTAAATACAGATGAAATCACTTTAAAGATTTTGAAACTGCCAACCTCATCTATTTAAATTATAGACTGCAGTGATAATCTGCTGAAAGCAATTACATTGCAGCTCTTTCCACACACACATGGGGAAGTCCTGGCGGTTGTGCTTCATCATGACTGAAGCATTAAAGGCATCATGGAAGTTTTTATTAAAAAATCCATTTTTTTCAATGTTTCGAGGCAAGGCAAGAGGTTCATTGTTCTGGACATGGCCTCATTGAATATGTGAGGGGTTATTTAGGTGGGTGAAGGTGGGTGTGTTGGTTCCTGAAGCAGAAACACACGAGAACAACGTTTCCCCCCCAAATTTTTTGAATGGCCTCTTGTTTTTGCTGGGAAAATGGCCCGGCCCTGCTTCGTCAGGACTTTTTTAAAACTTGCCACGGCCAGCAAAGATACTTCTGTTTAAAACCAGAGAAACTCTCCCCTCCAGAGCTCCAAATGAAAGATATCTGTTTCCCTGGGTTGGACTGGCCGACGAGCGGGGCTCTCTCGAATGCGGTCGAGACGCTCAGATCCAGTTCATGCTACTGATACCCCTTGCTCTCCCCTCAAAATTAGCCCTGATGAATGGGGCCTTTTGTCGCGAGCGAAGAAACGGGCAGGGATCACAATCATCTCTTTCTAGCCAGGCTTCTGTAGCGTGGGGTGAGGCAAGGGCTCGGCCCGGTGCTGCAGGAGAAGGAAAACAGCAATTTCTCCGCGGTTTCCGTGGCGTGTTGGAAGCCGAAGGCAGCTCCCAGCACCTCGGGCTGGTCGCTCCCCTTGACTCTCTTCCAGCCCTTTGGGATTCAGTGCCAGTGGGATTGGGGGCCGTGAATCCCATCCTTCACATCCCCTGGTAGCCCTGAGGTGATGGGAGGTGGTGAAACCTCTCCTCGGCTGGCGAGTTTTCCGTGCGCGCTTCCCGAGGCGAAGCCCTCGCTCGGGGTGAGGAGTTACACTTCTTTCCTGTTATTCTAGAACTAAGTACTTTGCGCATTTGGGAAATATTATTAAGTAATAGTCTGAGTGACAGGCTGTGGTTCGGAGTTAATTTCTTCCAGTTCTCCAAGTGTCTAATTACACTTTCTTCGGTGCTAAGTGGACGGATTGTGTCGAGCGTGCAAAGACCTCTTGTTTAAATTTGAAACAAAACACACACAAGGAGAAAACCCCTCGGTTCATCAGTGAAAGTCGGGCCTGGGGACACAATCCAAAAATCTTCTGACAGCTGTTGTGGTCCTGCACATCTTCCCCCAAGTACCCTTGGAAGAGCAAAACCCACCGGGCAGATCACACCTGGTAAATCAAACCATCCCTTTTATACAGCTCCAGTATTTGCCAGCTTAAAGCTGAGCCTGGCTTTAACTCAGACCCAAGTGAAGACCTCGTTAGGCACACACAGGCAGCCCCGTTTTTAAGGGATTGTTCTTCACTTCCCTGCAATCCCCACAGCAGAGGGGATGCTGTGCCCAGCTCTCTATTCCTAGCCCAGGGTGCTGCCAAGTGAAGCTCTGGAAAGGGCTTTGGGCTGATGTGTTGGTGGAATTCTGAAAACCTGGATTTTGGGATTTTAGTACATAGTGATGTGTGTGAGTCAAGATGGAGGATTTGGGGTGTTGCCTAAGTCCTTCTTCTTCACCTTCCTCTTCCTCCTTCTTCATGAGTTTAGGTGGTTTGGGGTGAAAAGGGTCCACATTGTGGGCCTTGGGTGGACATTATTGGGTCAAAAACATAAATAATATAGGTATCACCTTGTTATTAGGTAATTATCACTTAAATAGACTTGGAAAGAGTTAAAAGTACTCCATTTTACCTCATTTCTCTAACTTTCTAGTTAGAGCTCACGCCTTGTGGGACTGTATATATATAAAAAACACCAAAGCTGTAACAATGTGCTTGATCCCAGAGCAGGGCCAGGGCAGGAGAACGCCCATGGAATCTCCAGAACATCAGCTGAAAACAGAGGTTTGGTCAGTCCCCATGGCTGGGCTGTGCTTGGAGAGAATCTGAGCACGTGCTCATGGCTGATGGAAGAGCAGCAGAGGTTTCAAACAGCTCTCAGAGGAAGGACAAACTGTTTGGAGGAAATTTCCACCTCTGCTGTGGCCAGTTCAGAAAAACCACCCCGATTTAAATGTGATTTTTAAATTCCTTGGGAGGGGGTGGGTGGCAGGGGAGAAAAGAGGGGCAGAGCCACACGAGGGGCTGAGAGAAAAGCCAGGGACACGTCCCCCCTGCAGTGCCAAGGACAAGCTCTAGGAAGGCACCACCAGCTTGGTCATGCTCATCAACAGCCACATCAACCTCAATTTGGGCTGATCACAAGGGTTTTTTTACTTTGACCTCATTCAAAATAAAGATTTCATGGTTATCAGATGCTTTTCGGCCTCGGTGTTCACTGATTTCTCAGAGGAATGGACACATCCCGTTTGGATGGTGGCTTTCAGGAGCAGACGTGGAATCCTCCAAGACCAGGCGAGCTCAGGTTGTGATTTATTTTTCTTTCCTGGGGTTTGTGACCGAATCAGGCGGGAGAGAGGAAGTGGAGGTTTGCTCTTTCTAAAGATTTATTTCGTTACATCTGCAACAAGTCAAGAGGAGAACGGGGTAGGAAAGCTTTTGGTTTTGGGCCTGGAACAAAGCTCAGGACTTGAGATAAACAAATGGGGGGAAGGAATTATCAAAGAGAGAGCTGGCCACAGACTTTGTTATGAGCTTTGTGTAACGAGCTCAGAAACTTTGGGAACTCAAACCAAATTGGAAGTGCACGGGGGTAACAGGAGAAGCAGATGACTGAGGTACCTCAAGGAAGAAAATGAGGATCTTAACACAGAAAACATCCTAAACTTTGGGTTGGAGGACCCAGCAGCTTCCCAGGAGTGTGGTTGCCCTCTCATTGATTTGCTAGCCATGGGCAGGCTCTGCTGGCTCCTCCAGGAGTGAGGTGGTGATGTTTTCTTAGTTTTTACACCCCTGAGACAAAACACAGGCAAGGATTGTGACCCTGTGAGCTTCTCAGTGTGATGTGTGGCTGTACCCACGGCCAGGAACTGCATCCACACACAAGATTTTTCTCGGAGTTGGCTGCAAAAATATGCAGTGATTTTGATTTCCTATTTATAATTGCGAGTAATTAAAAAAAATAATAATTCTGCAGAGCAACAGTGTCACCCCATCCAAGTTTTCACATTGGTAAGTAGGTGTTAGTAACTCCTCCCTGGTGTTTAGGAGGGTGTAGGAGCTGAATTACTCTGTGTAGGTCAGTGGAGGTGGTGAAAAATAACAAAAGTTCTGAGAGAGACAGCATTTGTTAAAGGAAAAAAAATTTATTTCCCTGTAAGGAAGAAAAAAGGGGGAAAAATGTTTAAAGTTTCACTTCCACGGTGTTAAATTAACAACAGCAAAAGCCAGCCAAAGGAATAAAATGCATGTTAAGGAAATTTGAAAGAGTTATTCTGAAATTAATGCCAGCTTTCTTTGCTGAGCTCCTGAGTCACCAAAATCCCACAGGGCACCTCCTAAAAAGCTCAGGCTCTCCACAGACCCTCAGGATCACAGTGTTCCCCTTAGGAATTCGGTGCTCTGTGCTCTGGGAAGGAGAGATAAACCCTCCAGAAGGTGCCACCACAGGTCTGACAACACCTCCCTGTTACCTGTGCTGAGTGCTCTTTATCTCCCTGATACTCTATCAGCCCGGCCAGGGCAAGGCTCCCCGATAGTCAAGTGGCTCAATTAGCAGTAATTAGCGTCGTGAGAGACCCGCTGTGTGCTGGGATGGAGCAGGTCCATGTCTCCTGGTCCATTCAGAGCAGCTGTGGGGTTGGTCTGGGAGCCAGGGTGGTTTTTGTGCTCTTGGTTCCTTTTTCCTGCTGGGTTTGATGGGGCTGGGCTCAGGGGCAAAACCCAAAAATGGGAAAAGGGTGGGGATGGTTCCATCTGGGAGAGGGGGTAGGAGGCTCCCACCTCCGCGGGGGTGCACAGACAGGAACTGCAGAACCATTGGGCTTCCCAAAACTGGTCTTGCAAGCAAGGGTTGCTCCATGACCCCAAAGTGCCTTGGTAGGGGCTGCAGCTCCTCACTGAGGCACGGATTTCTCGTTTTGATGGGAAACTTGGAGAAGTGGGAGATGTGAGTTGCTCTGGTACAGAGATCAGGGGATTTTCTACAGCAACAAACCCCTGGAGATGCCCCAGTCATCAGCACATCCCGTAGGAGAAGAGGGAAACCCTCAGGCAGGGGGTTCAGGACATTTCCTGCACACACAGACCGCTCTGCAGGGCTCCTCTCTCACTCTCCCCAATATTTTTTTTTTTTGGCTGCAGATTTGGTTTTTCCTGCACTTTCTGAGCACTCACCCTCGGGCTGAGAGGGCTGTCCTGTCTCCAGCCCCCTGCACAGCCAGGGATATCCCCTCTCCTCCTGCAGGCACACGGTTAAATCCCAACATCTCCAAAGGAAGGGCTGGCTGTGACAGCCCTCGGTGCTGCCGGCCAGAAACCTGCAAAGCAGAGGAGAAATGATTGTGGTGGCAGCACTACAAATGCTCCGTAAAGCACAGCTTGTTTCCAGGCTTTTTCATGTGGTTCTGTGCTGACTTTTGGTCCCCTAATTCACAGCAGAAGCGGAGCAGAGCACCGAGATTGAGCATGAATCCCCTGCGCCGGGTTAATGGGAACAATTACAGAGGTTTCTTCTTTTTCTGCTGCCAAGCTGTGATGTGAAATCGTTCTCTGGGTTCCTGTTGCCACGGGAACAATTAGTTTCATGCCGTTTTGGTCTGAGACATCAATGAAGTGTTTAACTAAATGAGGGCCAACACTTCATAAACGTATTGTCTCACGCAATAATCAAGTAGCTACCAAGTGCCACGGCGAAATGCACTTAAAGTGCAATGAAACCAACCCCACAAAACGCTTTGGAGTGTGTGAATATTTATTGATCTGATAGAGCACCGCACCCCTGAGCCAAAAATACCCCAAATTCCAGCTGTGGGTGTTTAGGTGTTGCCGGCTTTTGAGCCAAGCCGCCTTTTCTCAAAGGGTTTGGTCACCTTGAGGCATCTCCAGGAGAGGCTTTGGGGACCTGTTGGGTGATGCTGATGGGTTTCAGCTGGCCCATCCTGCGGGCCAAGGCGAGCCCAGGGCAGGGGACTGGCAGCACCTCGGTGCCGGAGCTCCCTGGGCCGTGCCTGCTCCCCGGCTTTCCTCCAAGGGCTCCACATATTTTCTCCTTCAAGCAAAATATACAAAGAGTCCACACGGCACGGAGTGGAATTCAGGGCTCTGCCCGCTCCCTCCCCGGCACATCTGGGAGCCTTTCCCTCGCAGAGCTGAGCAGCTGCACGGGAGAGAGGCAGGGAGGGAGGGGGAGAGGGAGGAAACTCCCGTGCTCTGCCACGGAGCAAAGCCAGGGCTGAAATGGGGATGGAATTCAGGGATGCTGCCCTAGGTGGCTCGAGTGGGACAGGGACGGGATGGCTGGGCTGGGTGATGGGCAAAAGTGACTTCCTGGGCTTCACTTCTGGAAAGGAGCCGCTCAAAAGGCTCAGCAGGAGTTGGAGCAGCTCGTTTTGATGAGTTGTTAAGGAAGAATTCATCGATATTGGACCCTGAATTCTTACTTCACTGGGCAGAGGATCACATCCTTTGTTGATCCCAGCCCTTGGAGAGAAGGAAATTATGTTTTCCCCTGCACTCAAGAAGGATTTATACACAGAAAGAAATAGCAACCTGACTTCAGTTTGAGAAAAATCAGAATTTTACTTGGAGCATTCCCTTTTACCCCTTTCCATTCTCTTGGTTGAAATGTGTCCCGGGGATGATGTCACACACAGCCTTGCCCTGTTCCTGGTGGACACTCAGGCCACACTCAGGGACCCTTTGCACAGCTCTTTCTTGGATGAAGCCCCTCAGTTGGCCCTTCCAGCCAAATGCAACAGAGATTTCACAGAGAAGCTTCCCATTAAATCATTTTTTGACCTGATCCCAAAGAACATTTCCACACAGGAGGGGATGGTTCCTCCATGTGTACAGAGTGGACCCTCTCTGTCCACTGCTGTCCTTTCTGTCCTCCCTTCTGCTGCCAAGCTGGCAGGTGCTGAATCACCTCAACACACCACAAAATATTCCGTGATGGGTGCAGGAAATGCACAGAGCTGTTTCTCCATCCACTCACTTCCATCTGACAGCGCTGTCTCTCCCCTTCTCCCATCTGCCCTGCTGCCATCTGATTTTCCTGCTTATTTATCCTTCCCTCTGGCTACACCACGAGCCAAAAGCAGCCTCGTTGTCCCAGGAAGGAACCAGGGATGAAATGATGTCACATCCAACCCTTCCTCAATCCATTTGCATCCATTAAAGCAACCAAGGAAAAGGGCGTGAAGCCACCCTCATCCAGGACACTTGGAAGCTGCAGCTGTGTCCATTCCTGATGCAGATTTCCAGCAAATCTGGAGAGGGGAACGGGCTCAGGTCTCCACTCCATGGCCAGTGTAAACACTTCCATGAAATCCCCATGCACAGCCAGCTTTGGATCTCTCCCTGCTGTTCCCCACTCCCCTTTTACCACCCAACCTCCTGACCTTGCAAAAATCAGGCTCTGGAGGGTCAGAGCATGGGTCTGGAGCTGATTCCTGGGATTAGGGCTGGGTGGCCCGAGGGCTGGACAGTGCAACATTCCTGCTCAGGGGCTCTGGCTGAGATAAGGCAGCCCCACACTGTGATTTAAGGAAGAGGAGCTGAGTCCTGCACGTTCCCTGGCAGATGAGGCAGGGGAAATTCTGCAGGATAAATCCCTTTTAATCTGTCAGTAATGGCTTGCTTTGGAAAAAAAAAAAAAAAAACAACAAAAACTCTAATTTTGTACAGCTAAAAGCACCAGGCTGGGCTGGACCATGAGCCAAGGCTCACCCCCTCCAACTCCAAATTCACAGGGATGCACCAGGATGTGCTGAGCTGTTTATTCCTGCTTTGCTCAACCCTGGCCGAAATCCTCCTGGGTTTGCAACCTTCTCCTGGTTGGATTTCAGTAGCAAAGTGAGGCACAGAGCAGCAGCGTTTCCAGGTGAGAAAACCCGTGTGAGATGCTTGAATTTCAGGGCTTTTAAAAAAAAGGATTGATCTCCCTCACCTGGCTGGAAAAGGCAGAATGAATTCCCAACCCAGAGGTGCAGCAGTATGGAAAGATAACACAAAAGATAACACAAAGTTAAATTCTTTCTCCAGGGGGGATTTCATTGATCAGTTTGGTGGAAGGATCGTGGTGTGTCCCCACCCTGCCTTTTCCTTCACCTCATGTCTCACACCCCCACCATGCTGCACACACTGGGAAGGGCCAGCTCCATCCATGTGCAATCCCTCTGGCCATTCTCCATGCAGGGAAGCCTGCAGGAAGGCTCTTCCATCCACTTTGGAGCCCAAATATAACCCCAAGGCTCACAGCCAATGAAACCTGAAGGTATCCAGGCACGGCCACCATGAAACCTTCAGATCTTCCTACACCTGCAGTGCTGGTCCCAGCTACCAACGAGCCACTTGACTGGCTGGGACTGGTTCTTCCTTAAATCCCATCTGGATGGCTCCAGATTCTTGCCTGGAAAGCATTTCCAGCATTTTGGGGATGTTGCCAAGGGTTGCCAACACTGGGATCTGTTGCAAAACACGTTCAAGGCCAGAGGAATCTGAGTTGGGGCTCCCCATCTAAGGTCACCCTGAGAATGTGGCATCAAACACAGGGTTGAAGTCTTCCAATGCATGGAAAAACGTCATGGAACACAACAGACGACTTTGGAATTCGAGCTTTACTCTTTTTTTTTTTTTTTTTTTTTTTTTTTCCCCGTAGATTTTATTACACAACTTCTTCCCCCCCAGAAGAACACCAAGTTCCCCTCCCAGTGTGTGAACCAAAGCAGGAGAGGTGGCTCTGACAATCTGGTCCTCAGCCTGCCAGGGCTCCTTTCATCGCTTCCAGTGACCTCAATCCCATCTCGGGGAGGTCGCTGCAGTGAGTCAGGTGACAAACAGAAAACACAGAGTTTGTGCAACAGCCTGAACTGCAGGAATCTCCCCTCGGAAAAACAATAGGGCCATTGTGTTCCCCGTAGCAGCAAACTGCTCCTGCAGGGCTGTGATGAATTAAAGGCTTTGCTGCAGCTGATGCAGTTGCTGTTTGCTGCTCAGAAAAGCTGCCTGGGTGTCTGCAGCACGTTAAATCCCCGAGTTCACGTTCCCAGCATCACCAGGACTTGCAAAACAGTGTGGGGGAAGGAGATGGCCGGAGCTGGGTGACTCAGCTCCGTGCTGATCTCCCCAGTTCCATGGGATGCTGTTCCTCAGTCAGGCAGTGGAGGGAATTACTGCCAAACCAGCTTCTGCTCTGCCAGCAGAGCCTCCCGACCTGCTCTGCAGGGACACGAGGGCACACACAGCTCCTCTGCTGCCTGGGCTATCCACAGTCCTGCTTGTTGGACCCTGTCCTTGGAGGTTCTCAAGGCTCAGCTGAACAAAGCCGTGGCTGACCCTGTCTGGAGCTGCTGGTGGACCTACCTGGAGCAGAAATTTGGGCTGGAGCCCTCTGAGGTCCCTGTGGACCATGCAGAGACCTCCCGAGTAGGTTACAGGAGGGGCTATCAAGGCAGCAGAGCCTTCCCTTGACTCCACTCCCATTTCTAGTCCATCAGCCTGGTTTTTATTGGATGTACTCCCCTCTTTTGGCTGGAAGAGGCCACCTGGCAGCAGCCATGGGACATTTCCAGTGGGCTCTGAAAAGTTGGAGCTGTTTGAGCATCAGCAATGGCTCCAAATTCTCTGCCAGCACCTCTGCTGTGCCCCCAGCAGCAGCCAGGAGACAGGAGAGCTCCAACCCCGGTGCTGGAAGCGAGGAAGTGGAATGCCAAGAACAATAAGCACAACAATGCCATGAATTTCCTCCTCTGCAGCGCTGAAGGAGAGTGACAGGGAGTATTTTTGATGGGCCTGAACTGTCCTGAGCATTGCTTCCACTGAAGAAATTCCAACTGGTTGTGGTTTGTTTTTTTCCAATGGCTGGAATTGCTCTCAGGGGCATGAATCACTGGAGTGGATCCTGGGCTCCTGTCTTGCTGCTCCGTGGGCTCCAAACCAGTGAAACAGCTGGGAAAAGGGAGCTGAATCCCAGGGAACTGCCTCTGATGCCTTAAATTGTATCTTTCCTGTGTTTCGTGTTCTGTGGTGCCCAGGGGTGCAGCTCTGAGCTCACAGTCAGGGTCACCCAGCTCTGCACACAGCACGGACACAAAACAAATCCTTTTCCTGCTGCACACCAAGAACGAGGATTACAAGTTTTCAGGCCCAAAACCACAACCAAGGGTGGCTGAAGGGAGGAACAAGAAGGATGGGACTGCACAACCTGGAGCTGGAATTGGACAATTCAACCTCAATATGCAAATGGACCAAAACTTCTAAAAGTGTGAGACCTTGTGACCAGTCACCCATTTTGTGACCATTTTGGGTCCACCCAAGGTGCATCCTTAAAGGCTCATTCTCATTACTGCCCGAGGTGTATCCTTCAAGGTCTCTTAATAAAAATCTACTTTATTCTCTGGCTCTGTCCAGCCTCTGCTCCAGCTCAGCCTTCCCAAGGCACCAGCTCCATCCTGATCCCCTTTCCCAGAGCACACACATCCCACAAATTTGTCATGTGGGAACTGGATGCACCTGCTGGAGGAGCTGTGTGGGGGCCAGGCCTTATCCAGCAGTTATAAATCCTGGGGCTATCAACAGCCTTCAGTAAACATTTGGACAATCCTTCCTACCTCTCCCTCATCCAAATATTTGCATCACATGGGGCTGCTGCCCGTTTCCTGACATGCTGCACAGCTAAGAATATCCTTGGAGCCCAGGTGGGTTCCAGCTCACTGTGATGGATGGACTTCTTAGATGAAATAAATGGCTCAGGGAGAAAGAAAAGGGGAAAAAAATCTGTCTCCTGATAATAAATCCAGGTCAGGATGGAGGGAAAGAGCTTTCAGTGGGGAATGGTGTTTTTAGGAGCTTTTAGGATCTGATCTGGAGCACCCAAGGTTTAACAATGAACAGCTCTGAGCTCTTGGACCACTTCATCTCTTGGAGGAATTGGTGAAGATGCTCCTGAAAGCTCTTCCTTCCTGCTGGGATGGGAATAGTCCAACCAAATTTGGATGTAAAATAGGAATCTGCTGCGTGAAGCCAGGTTTGGTGGCTCTTCCTCCAGAGCAGAGCCTCTTGCAGGTGAATCACAGCAGGAATCACCAGTTTGTAACCTGTGGGCAAAACATTTCCTGCAGCGCACTTGCCAGACAGAAATAAATCAACTTTTTTCTTTTTTTTCTCTTAATGCAGAGAGAGGAAAACAATCTGAACTCTCCTTTAGCAGTTAAAAAGATTTAGCAGTTAATTGGGTTTAGCAATTAAGGGTTCTAAGCACAAAATCTGTGTTTTGTGATTTAAGACCACTGTGCTAAATAATGACTTCAGGGAGATTAAGCCTCACAACACAATAATTTCAGTCTTTTGCTAAAGAATGGACGTGGCTGGGATTTAAGGGCTGAACACAGCGCAGAACAAGGCAGTGGATTTTCTGATAGAGTAGTAAAGAAAATAATCAACCCTCAGCTTAAGTGGAGGATAAACAACAACCTGGGCTGGTGGAAGGTGTTGGAGCCCATGGCAGGGAGCTGGAACAGGATGAGATTTAAGATCTCTTCCAACCCAAACCATTCCACGAGTTTGTGATAAAACTCCTTAGGGCTTAAAGCGGCTTTTCCACTGCAGCTTCAGCTCGGATTTTTTGTTTTCATCTTCTCCCCTGTCCACAAAACCACCAAACCCACCACAAACGAGAGCAGCCCAGCTCCCTGCTGCGAGGTGGTTGGGCCAGAAATATGTTTTCTGATCCCGGTATGGGACAAAGCAAGCAGAGGGTTTGCTCACCCCCTTCTGCCACCCCCCAGCATCTCCTCTCTCCCCCCAACCCCGCTCATCCCTTCCTCCCGGGAAGCCCAAAACTCCGACACCTTGGTTTTGGACAGACTAAACAACATCTGCAGAGTCGCCTGTCCCCTCTGCAGCCCTTGCCGGGGGAGCAGAGGCGCTCCCAGATGGTCGCGACAGAGCCCGGGTGTCACTGGGGGAGAGCGGGCGGCGCTCCCGGGGGGCGCGGGCGAGCAGGGGGGATGTGGCGGAAGCATAAAGCACCTGTTGGGGAGGCTATTTAGGGATTAGCCGGGTGCTGACAGACAAATTGGCAAGATTAATAAGAGCAATCAAGGCTGTGTGGGCTCGAGCTGTGAGCTGACATTAATGTGACATCACTTTCATCTGCTCTTGCCTCGCCCCGCGCCGCATCCCCGGGTCGGCAGCGCCGTCGGATGCGGGGGTTCCAGCCCGGGGGTGTCCCCGAGAGTGTGACAGGGCTGGGGACAGCTCTGTGTGCCCACGGGGACACCCCCGGACAGCCCCGGTGTCCCCCAGCCCTGCAGGGCCTACCTGGCTCTCACAGAGTGGGGTGATTTTTGGCGAAATTTGCTTCAAAGCCGCCCGCTCTGCTGGGTTTGGGGGGTGGGTTTGGGATTTTTTTGTTTGTTTTTCTGTCCCTCCGAGAGAATCGTTTAATGTCACCGAGAAAACGCAATGAAGGAAAGGAAAGGAAAGGAAAGGAAAGGAAAGGAAAGG
>VZSR01000393.1:2456208-2482293 GCA_013398615.1 Brachypodius melanocephalos
TTTTTTTTGCCTGCATAAAGACTGCAGGATCAGACCCTATGCAGAGAGAACGAGGCACTTTGGAAAGAGACAGCCATGCTCATCCTGTTATTTATTCTACATTTTTGTTGTTGTTATTGTTGCTAATAATCGAGACACGAATAGTCTCAGTTAATCAGTATTAAATCGGGGAATCTCTGTTGGCAATATTTGCCATATAGATTTGGGATTTTTTTTTTTAGTTAACCTTTGTAAATTTGCAAGCGACCGTGGTCTCTGTGTAAAGACAATCCTCCATATGTTTTTATAGAAATATATATATAATGAAGGATTATTCCCCTCCTTCCCCTCTCTATATTTTTTTCCCTCCTTGACGTTGTACAGTTCGGTGACACCTATTTTAATTCTTTCTGCACTGTATAAAATTGTAATTATGTGGGTTTGTTGTTTTGGTTTTTTCGCCTTTTTTTTTCCGTGTGTGTGTGTGCGTGTGTGTACGTTTTGACCCTAAAGAAAAAAAATCCCGAAATAAAACCTGTATGTTATTTGTACGTGGGCTTCACGATTGTATGAGCAGCAAATAAACGAGCATGCGGCGTAATTAAGCTTAATTAATGAGGAGTCCGTGGCCTCCGCGGGCGCGGCCCCGGCCCGGCCCTGCAAACCCTCGGGCGATAATTCCCCGGCCCGGCGCAGACTCAAAATCGACATTTTTAGGGTTTTTTTTTTTCCACCTTCGCGGAGTCCTGGTTGCCAATTTCCCTGCTGGGAAATATTTCACTTGAGGATATTGAAACGCAGAAGGAGGAAAAGCGGCGGTGGTTTTTTTTTTTAATTTATTTTTAGCTTCTTATTATTAGGATTATTCAATTTTTATTTTTTTTTTTTTTTTCCCCAAGAAGAAAGGCGCTGTTTGACAGCTCCTTTGCCTCTCCCTGGAATTCCAGGCGTGTGGTTGCCGGGATGGAGCCCGCGACTCCCCCTTTTTTTTTTTTTTCCTCCTCTTCCATCCTGGGAATTTTCCGGCTCCTTTTTTTCCCTCCTCCTCCTCCTCCATCCCGGGAATTTTCCGAGCCGCGCATCCCTGCGCCACCTCTACCGGCAGGGAACTCCCCTCGGGCTTTTCCCCCGCGCGAAAAAGAAATAAAAATGCATAAAACGGAAGGAAATTTACCCAAATTAACCCAAATTATTAGGAATTATTAAACAGGAATACAAGGTAAGCAGATCGACTGCACCATCTTCGTCGTGCACGGGGCAGAGATAAATTTCCATTTAAATATCGGTATTTTCCTGCGAAATTTGGCGGGATTTGGGTTAATTCAGGATCCTCCCAACACCCTGGAATTTTTGCTTTAATCCGTGGGCCAATCTGGCTCTATCAATATTCAATATCGACGCCCATAAAAAAGAGATGCAGGCGATTTAATCTGATTACGAGGTTGCGGATTTCTGCCTTTATGGAGGGAAATTTAATCAGTGCACATTAATTAGCCCAGCTCTGTGGAATCAGCTTAATTAAAAGCCAAGTTCGCTGTAACAACAAGGAAGAAATTTGTAAAATTATTGCAATTAAGGCAAGGCTTTATTAGAGTTGAGGGAGGCCTTTTCAGACTGGGGAATTTTTTTTATTGTTTCGCGGGTTTTTTTTTGAGGAGCGCCGCGGAGTTTGGGGTGTTTTGTGGTTTTTTTTTGTTTTTTTTTTTTTTTTTTTGTTTGTTTGTTTGTTTTTGTTTTGTTTTTTTTTTTTTTTTTAAATTTTGTTAATGATTTGGGGTTTTTTAGATCTCTTTGAAACCAGCAGCAATCTACCTACAGCATTATTGGTTTTCCCCGTTTTTGTGCTTTTCTGGGTTGATCTTTCCCACATCCTTGCCCATCCCTGCGGGAGGCGAGCGCGGTGTCTTCATCCTTTTAGGCACAAACTGAAAACAGAGTTGTTTTTTTTTTTTTTTCTCTCCTGAAGCGAGTATCTGTACAAGGTGTGGCTGAGATAACGCTCCTGAGTTACGAGTTCATCTCCTTGAAACCCCATTGTCACTCCCGAGGTTTGCTTTCACCCCTTTGCAACGATTTTGGATCCCCGCTGGCGTTTGGTGCTGCTGGAAGCTGGGAAGGGCAGGCAGCCCCTTGCTGGGGGTTCTGGATCTGCTCCCCAACAAAGCCCGGTGTGATTCCTTCTCCTCCCTCCCGTGGCTTTCCAAACCTGGAAAAACAGAGCCGCTGCATTCCGTGGACGCCACATATTCCTCAAGCCAGTGAGCGCAGTCTAAACAGGAGCTCTCCAGCCCGGAGCCCTCCAGCAGCCAGGAGAGGCTGAACCCCCCCAGTCCTGCCCCCAGCTCTCCAAAAAAAAAAAAAAACAAAACCAAAAAAAAACCCAACGGGATTTTCCCCAGTGTTTTTAGTCCCAGGGGATGGCAAACCCCGAGCTGCTGAGAGCACCAGGAGTGCTCGGGCTCTGGGAGGTGAGGAGGGATAAACTTGCCCAGAAATGCTGTGGGAGCCTTGGGAGAGGAGGTGAGGCAGGGCTTGCTCAGCAATTCGGGATCTGCTGATGGAAAGGCTCAGCTCTGGCTGGGCTCAGCTGCTGGGGCTCAGCTCAGCATCACTGAGCTGTTCCCTGCTCCTCATCCCTCACATCCCAATCCTTAGGAAATCCAATTCATTTTCTTTTGGAGTTTTGGCATTTCTGCTTCAGGAAACAGATTCTCATGGCTGATGCCCTGTGCAGGCCCAGGAATTTTCTACAGGGATGGAATCTTGGAACATGATGAGAAACAGGGCCTGGTGTCCCCATCAGGTTGTCCCCTCTGGATCAGGGGACTGTCCCCAGGCCTTGTGCAGGGATGCTGGTGGCAAAGCTCTTCCCTCTGCTCCTCTCAGGGTGTTTCCCTCTCCATCCTTACAAAGCCCCCATGGACCTGGAGCTGTATCTGCCACTGTCACCTGCTCGTGTCCCCAGGGAGGAGGACACAGCCCCACATTGGGATCTGGAGGAAGCAGGGATAGAGCAGGGATCCCATGGAAGCTCTGGAGAGTCTCAGGGATGTTAGATGATAATGGTGGGATTTGGATGATCCTGGTGGGTTTGGATGATCCTGGTGGGATACTGGGGGTGCTGGATGATCTCGGTGGATTTGGATGATCCCGGTGGGATTGGGATGATCTCAGCAGTGCTGGATGGTCCCGGTGGGATTGGGATGATCCCGGTGGGTGTGGGATGATCCTGGTGGGATTGGGATGATCCCGGTGGGTTCGGATGATCCCGGTGGGTTTGGGATGATCCCGGTGGGTTTGGGATGATCCCGGTGGGTTCAGATGATCCCGGTGGGTTTGGGATGATCCCGGTGGGTTCGGACGATCCCGCGGGTCGGGCCCGGGGGGGCAATGCCGTTCCCTTGGCGGCAGCGCCACCTGGCGGCGGCGAGCAGGGACCGCCGGCCCGCGGCTTCCCCAAAATTTGGCTTCAAACCCGCCCGGTTTGGGCCGGTTCGGAGCCTTTCCCCACCAGGTGGATGCTAAAAAGCTTGTTTTTTTTTTTTTTTTTTTTTCTTTATTAATTAATTTTAAAAATATCTTTAAAATTTTAAAAATTATTATTTTTTCCCTTCTGGCACCAGCACCTGTGAGGAGGAACATCTCTTTATCCCATCTCCTCACCAGGTGAAACTCCTTTATGGAGCACTTCTGGATCAAACCTTTTCTGTGCCCAGGTGAGACAAATGGGAATACCCGGCCTGGAAAATCATGGAGCAATCCATGGATACAGGCACCTGACACAGGATGCTCTCAGATGGGCGAAAAACTTTGGAGACTTCACTGGTGGGAACAACATCTGGAATCTGAAATGGGTATTTGGAATACCAGGGGATAAGTTTGGCACCAAGTTCTTAGCAGGTATAAAAGCTGAAATCCATAAGAATCAGTGGGTGCCTGATTTCTCCCTCAAAACCAAAAAAATTTGGATCTGTGGATCTCAAGGGATCCAAACAACAGCTCTTGTCACTTTTGGAAGGGGACTTGGATTTCTGCAATGCTTTTGGGAGGCCACACCTGAACATCTGCTCCCTTTCCAAGAATAACTCCTGCCTGATACTCTGCAGGAAAAGGCAGAGCTGGGATGCTCCTGGGGGCTTGATCCCTGCCAAGGAATCTTTGCCACAAGGAGCCATCCTCAGGGATAAAACAGGCGGAAAAAAGAAGAAGCAGGAGGTGCCCCCAGAGCCAGCAGCAGCTCTGCAGATGGAGCTGATGAATTCCTAGAAATTCTGATTGGTTCCACAAGTGAGGAAAGGCATCCCTTGTTTCCTTAAGTAACATTCCCTGTCAGAATCCAGTAAGGAATTAAAACCAGAATATTAAAATCCCAGTAAGGAATTAAAACCAGAATACTAATACCACTGGTTGGACTGGATAATCTCAGGAGATCTTTTCCAATATGAATGATCCCGTGGGTTTATTATTAATAAAAGACAACAGAAAGAATAAATCTTATGGAGCTTCTGGCTCAATATAAAAATTCCCATTATCACGGGTCCCCAGAGAAGCTGTGGCTGCCCCTGGATCCCTGGAAGTGTCCAAGGCCAGGTTGGACAGGGCTTGGAGCACCCTGGGATGGTGGAAGGTGTCCCTGCCATGGCAGGGGTGGGATGAGATAAGCTTTGAGGTCCCTTCAAACCCAAACCATTCCATGGCTGTGATCTCAGGTTGCTCTCATTCATCCAACTTCTGATCAATATTCTAACTCCAGTCTTAAAATGAACCAAATTTTTGCAGGGGAGCTGCAGATCCTTTGGAGAATTTCACGGAGGGATTCACTGTGCCATCAATACTGATTTCCTTTCCTCAGACACTTCTCCAGGTCACCTCAAAGACCCCCAGGATCTCTGGAACGAGCAGCAGAGAGCACATGGCAACTCCAGAGGTCAAACCACCTCGGTTTAATCATGGAAAGGGATGTGAGGACACTGGCAGTGCCACTTGGCTGCAGCAATGAGAACACCAGCCTGAGCACAGACCTTCCTTTATTTAAAGCAGCAAGGCTCAAAACCCCTGGAAAGGCACAGAAAGTGCAGTTCTGTGGCTCAGCTCAGCTTCAGGCTAATTACTGCAAAAATAAGCAAATACACCTGGGAAAGCAGGATGACATGGCCTGGAAAGTTTTGCAGGGACTTTGGGGAACCAGGAGTTCATTTGGAGCAGAACTTGCTGCAGCAATTGTGTGGGGGTGAAGAAAAAGTCCCTGCAGAGCAGCAGCTCCAGGCATTGCCTCCTCCAGAGGGATGGAAATGCCACACTCCAGAGCCTGAGCAGTGCAGGTGCCTGGAAACACTCGGAAAACACGAGATCCCTCTGGAAAAACACGGCTATGGCTCTTGTCTGAGCCATTATTCACTCTGAAATCCGAAGGAGTGGCAGCCATGGGTATGTTAATGCTTGGAAATGTGGCAGCTTTCACCACATGAATGTTTCCCTTCTTCCCCTGGCCCTTTTTTGATCCCACCTAACTGCTCCGTGTGTTTGCTTTATTCTTTAAGGAAAGGTAAAGCTGGCTTGGCTCAAAGTGTGGGATGGGTGGATGAGAACACGTTTATGTGGCTTGGAGATCTTTGGAGGTGGCACATTTGGGGGTAAATTTCTGTTTCATGTCTTGTCTCCCAGAGCAGGAGCTGTGCTTTGTCCCTGGCATGGGCTGGAAAGTTCTGGGGCGGCAAGACCAGTGGGATTAAAGGCTCCAGGTATCAAAATGCCCATTGGAACATCAGTTCTGTCACACAGAAAAGCCCAACGGGGGCTTGGTGGAGGTTTTTTGAGAGCTTTTGCTGAGTTTTTGGCCTGTCCTGCTGTTGTTTTCCAAAGGGGTGGGAATCACCAGTTGCCTCCAGGCTCTCAGGAGCCATCTGTAAAATGTGGATGCTCCTGGGGCAAAATTCCGTGAAAATTCTGTGGAAAAAATTCCCTTTCATGTCTTGTTTCCCAGAGCAGGAGCTGTGCTTTGTCCATGGCATATGCTGAGTGCCTGGATGGAAAATTCTGGAGCAGGAGGACCAGTGGGATTTAAGGCTCCCAGAGCCACTCTGACGCTCCAGGTATCAAAATGCCCATTGGAACATCAGTTCTCACACAGAAAAGGCCAACAGGGGTTTGGTGGAGGTTTTTTTGAGAGCTTTTGCTGAGTTTTTGGCCTGTTCTGCTGTTGTTTTCCAAAGGGGTGGGAATCACCAGTTCCCTCCAGTCTATCAGGAGCCATCTCTGCCTTCCCATCTGTAAAATGTGGATGTTCCCGGGGCCGCAGCAGAGATGGACCAGAGATAGATCCATATCCTGAACTCATTTCTCCCAGGCACTTCAGTGGGATGCCCAGCCCAGAACAATGGCAGGATACACGACCCTAAACATTCCTGCAGGGCTTTGAAAGATGAAAAGCAGAGACTTTGCTACCTATGTCAGAGGAGGGGCAGGGAAACATCCCATGATGTTTATAGCAGCCATCACGGACATTACACATGAAAACATGGGAAACGCTGCCCTTTTCTGGGAGGGAGATAATCTTTAAGAGATGGCAACCAGGAAATCAAAGCATTTGGCACACAACAGCCTCCCAAGCAGGGAGGTTTGCCCCAGGAACGTGGTCACGGTCACAGATGTTTCCTCCAGAGCCAGGAGTGCTGCGAAGGGGCTGCTCCTTCGGAGGAACCGGAACGAGAGAAATCCCTGCATACGCTGTTCCTCCCCCTCCTCACCCCTGTGGAGGAGAAACACAGCCCCAGTGCTGGATTTTTCAATGGAAACATTGCCCTAAAAGCCGTTTGTTTCTCCCTTTGGAGCAGGAGAAGATGATGAAATAA
Organism: Brachypodius melanocephalos; assembly: GCA_013398615.1. Lineage (NCBI taxonomy): Eukaryota > Metazoa > Chordata > Aves > Passeriformes > Pycnonotidae > Brachypodius > Brachypodius melanocephalos. The sequence goes on from VZSR01000393.1 coordinate 2,463,039, forward strand.
AAAAAAAAAGCACACACAAAAAAAGAAAAGGCATGACTTGGAGACACTGTTTAACCATCCCTTTCCTGATTTCTTTCTTAAATTGGGATAATGGGATAAAATCTGTCCTTCCAGAGAGGGGATCAGGGAGATGCTGAAGGGCTGGATGTGGAGCTGGATGTGAGATCCAGGAAAAAGCCTTGATGGTGAGAGATTCTTTTCTCCCCTTTTCCCCTCCCTGGAAACAAACAGTCTCTGACTCTTGTAACTCAGAGCCTACCCAGCAACCCAGCTTGTTTACTGCTGTCTTTGGTGGCTTGAAGCTGTGTGGCCTTGTCCCTGTTCCAGGAAATGCATGGACAGGGCTGGCTGAAGGAAAACCCTCACGCCTGTGCAGTTTTGGGGGTGGCACGGAGCCACCTCGGCCTCATTGTTAGTGGATTGCAGCTTTGCCTCACTGCTCTGTGCCACACACCACGCTGGCACCGACGGCCTTCAACAAAAACCCCCTGCAAAGTCACCCTGTTCTCCACTGTGGAGGCTCCATTCGTCCCATGCTGGTTTCCCTCTGCATTTCCCCCACAACTGAGGGCAGGGAAAAAGGGACAATGGTCCTGGGAAGGTCAGGGCCCTCATGGAACACCTGGGTGGTCACCGCTGATCCCAAACCCTCCCAGCTCCAGGGGGTCACCCCACACCACCATCTTCCCCCAGTGAACTCTCCAAAGGAGGGGAGAGCAGCCACAAGAGCTCAACAACAGCATCCCAAATGTTTGGGCCATGAAAGGAGCTGGAAAGAATGTGCCTGACCACATGACAGGCAAGGACATCGGGCTGTGCAGAGAACAGAGCCCTCGGTCTGAATTATTCCAAACAAAGTTGGCTCAGGAAAGCGTTTCCCATTGTACTGCTGAACGTTTCTGCTCATCACACAGCTCTGCTGCTGCTGCTGCACCCAAGGCTGTGCTGGGGATCACTTCACTCCCTGCTAAATGCAGAGTAGAGATCTATCAGCAGCATTTCAGACTTTTCTGCAGCGTCCAGCCACTGTTGATGACTTCCTGACGAGTCTTCAGTGGTAAAATCAGGCCAGGATCCACCTGGGATGAGGCACATTTTGTATCTTTGTGCACAGGGCACAGCCACAGCAGGTACAGAATGAGGAATTATGGCTTGAGGATGCATCCTGCTCTTTAAAGGCTGTTAATTCAGTTGGAGAACATTTCAGGATATGGATTTTCTGGCTTGATCGTTGGTATCTTGCATAGCCCTGGTCTGGGCCAAAGTAAAACATAAGAAGGCTTTGATTCCTTGAGATTTCTTCTGAGATCAGAACCCAAATCTCTTGCATTTCAGAGTTTTGTGGACTTACAGAAATCCCTCCTGGCTTTGCTCTAAGTGATGCCTTCCTGAGCATGCAGAGAGCCTGGAACAATAGCTCTGAGACAGGCAGACTGCCCCATTCACTTTTCCTACACAATCTGCTGTTTCCTTTAGGGTCAACCCACAAGAGAAAATCCACATCATACAGCTGGAGACAGCAGAAGGCCGTGCAGGGCTGTGCCTTGGCCACTCTTGTGTTTAATTAATTGAATTTAATTCCCCAGCAGTTTTGCAGCTGGCACTGAAATATCTTTTAGCTGGAGAGGAGCAGCACTAAGAGCCCCATCCCTGTCCCTGCTTCCCTGACTCTCCAAGGTAGAACTGCAGTGATTTCAGAGAGGGATTTACTGAGATGGCAGCACCTGAAAGACCTTGACATTTATTAATAACCTGAGTCAAAAATACAAGGATCAATCAAAATTACAAGGATCACTGCAGCACTTTCCCAGTCCATTCAAAATGCTAATAAGCTTAATTACACAGTAATTATTTTTCTTCCTAACTACAGTTCATAGAATCATAAAAGTTGAAAAAGAGCTCCAGGATCATCCAATCCAATCTTGTGACCCATCCCCACCTTGTCACCAGCCCAGAGCACCGAGTGCCACGTCTTGCCCTTCCTTGGACACCTCCACCACCTCCCTGGGTAGCCCCTTCCAATTCATTTCCATGAAGAAATTCCTCCTGATTCCCACCCTGTTGCATCTCCTCACATAGCATGACTTGGAGTTTAACTCTCAGCTGGGAAAGCAACAGGATATTGGGTAAATACAGTGAAATGTGGCCTTGAAACACGTGACAGAAAAAAGTGACGGACTGGAAAGAGCCAAGATTTTGGACACTGCTCACCTGTGGGCTTCACCCAGAACCACAACTGCAAACAGAAAAACATCCAGATGTTTGTCCAAACAAAACTGGGCCCTGGCTGCAGGATGGGCTGATAGGAAAGCAAGCAAAGTTACCACACTAACAGAACACATAAACACATCTGCACTGAAACTTCAGATGGGAAGAAAGGAAAGAAAGTAAAGGATGTGATTCCCAGAAATGTGACCAGAAAAGGGTGGTTCCACCTGAAATGCAACAGGGGAAGTTTGAGATGCTGGAAGTTTTCATTGGCAGAGTAACTGGCTTTTAACTGCTAAGGTCACCTGGACATCTTCAGCAGAGCAAGAAAGATCCCAGAGTGAGTCAAAAGGAACAGCAAATGATGCCATTACTCAATTTGCCATCATTTGGAAGGGGCAGGCAGGGCTGGGTCATTACTTTTTTTGCTTTTCTTTCCTCTGCTTTGGAAGCTGATGATGCAGTGAGTGTGTTTGGGTAGTAACATAACCCTGACTCTCAGCCTTGAATGCACAAGCCCTGAAATGAGAGGCAGAGGCTTGTGCAGTGCTTGTCTGAATTTGGGCTGAGTGATACCGGAGATCATTTGGAGCTGTACAACGAACGGAATGGAACCACTGATTTATTCCAGATCCTTTGCTGACCTTACAAGAAGTTCACAGAATGACAGAATGGTTTGGGTTGGAAGGGATTTGAAAGATCATCTTGTTCCAACCCCTGTGATGTGAACAAGGACACCTTCCATTATCCCAGAGTGCTCCAAGCCCTGGCCTTGGACACTTCCAGGGATCCAGGGGCAGCCCCAGCTTCTCTGGGCACCCTGTGCCAGGGTCTCCCCACCCTCCCAGGGGAGAATTTCCCCCTAATATCCCATCTGACCCTGCCCTCTGGCTGCTTGAAGGCATTTCCCTTTGTCCTGTCACTCCAGGTCCCATCAGGAGAAGGAGTCACTCCCATTTGGAAACCACACTGAGCTCAACCCCAAGCCTTCCTTCCTCCAGGCTGAACAATGCCAGCTCTGCCAGCCTTTCCTCCCAGCAGAGCTGCTCCATTCCTCTGCTCCTCCTGGAGCCTCCTCTGGGCTCTGTCCAACAGCTCCAGCTCCTTCCTGTGCTGGGCTCCAAAGCTTTCCTTGAGTCCTTCCCTACAGAGCCACGTGACAACGATGAGAACTTTTCATTTAATACTGAATAAATGGCTGACCCTTGAGGCATAATAATCTGCTTAAAATATACTTAAAAGTACTCCCTGGCTTAAAAAAAAAAGTTTCCAACTCTTACTTAAAGAAAAAAATAATAATCCATTTGGCTGCTTACTTTGACTACATGCCCAGCATCACTGGCAAAAGTGCTTCTGCTCAGAAAGGATGGCTGGGCCAAAATTCAACTTGTTTTTCAGGAATAGGAAACCCAAGGGGGAAAAAAAGGGTTATAAGAGCCCTATCATTACAAATAAATATAAATCAGATAAATCATTATTGGCCATTCCACTGGAAGGCAATGTTCATGTCCAGGCCAGTGCCTGGGAGCACCTTCACCTGGAGAAATTGTGTGGTGCTGTCTCACCCTCCTCATCACTGATCATCAGGGATGGTGACAAAGGCACAGAGGCTTTGCCACTGCAAATCCATCCAGTCTCCAGCAAATTGCCAAAGAATTCCATGCCAGACTAAGCACCAACAAGTTCTGACCACGGTGTGCCTGCTTTAAATTTTAATAATAATAATAATAATAATAATAATAATAATAATAATAATAATAATAATAATAATAATAATAATAATAATTCACAGAGGCAAAGGAATCACATCCCATTATAACAGACAATCAGGAAAAGCAGCTTTTTTATAATTATCTGATCCATCAGAAAGGCAGTTTTGGGGAAAAGCAGAGAAAACTGGGATTTGCTTTCCTCTGAAATAAGAAATATAAGGTTTACCAAGAGCTGATATAGCAAAAAGCTGAGCAAAGGGTTCCCACCTTTCCCACTAGCTCTTACTAAAACTAGATCTAAGCCAGTTTTCCCACAGCCACTCTTCCAGGCACAAAAAGGACAACCTCTCTCTCCCTGGCCATTTTTATTAAAAAAAAAAAATAAAAAAAATTATAACTCCCAAAAGGCAAACCCCATTTTTTAGTGAACAGAATTGTAACCCTCAGGACAGATTTTCCTGCTGCTGGCTTTTAACCTCACAGCTACAAAGGGGCAGGTCTGACCTTACCTGACTGACTGGATGCACCTTGCTGCAGGTGCAAGGGGCAGGGCTTTAAGCCAGGCTTAACAAAAACAACAAACAGCACCAAAAGCAGAGTGTGGGTACTTTGTGGGCAATTGTTTCTAGAGAAAGGGCTCCTCTCTCACCTGTGGGGACAAATCTTTGCATGTCTGTGCAGAAATTTGGTTTTGTTAAACTTGAGGGTTACCGAAAACCTTAAAACTTCAGGTTGGCTTCTCATAATACAATGAAAACACCCTTTTTTTGTTGTTGTTTTTCTCCTCCATACTCATTTGTGATCATTGATTTCTCCTTGCCCTTTGTTCCTCTGGCTCCTGGCCAGCTCTGCTCTCAGAGCATTGCCCCCAAGGCTCAGACCCTGCAAGGAGGACACAGCTCTGTCTGCAGTTCCTTGATCCCTGTAATGCAGGAAAGCCCTGTGCTGTGCTCCCTGCCAGTTCAATCGAGCAGGGATCACCTGCAATTCCCTCAGGGTGCTTTTCAGCTCGCTCACTCGAAGGCTGCCAGGCAAGTTCCCCACATACACCGTGCTAATCGTGTCAGACCCCTCGAATTTGGGATTTACAGGGATTTCCATGTGGGGTTGTCCCACTGGAGCTGAGCTTGGAGCACCTTGTGGTTGGGTGTTTGCAGCCATCACCTTCTTGTTTGAAATCACTGCTCTGTTGGTGTTTGCCAAGGCTGGATGTTCATCTCGGAGGGTGACATCCTTGCCAGCCTGCTTCTCCCTGCATCGAAGGGTCTTTAGGATGGGGATTTTTCCCAGCATCTCAGAGCTGACCTAAAAAGGAGGAAGATGGATATAATTATTCTAAAAGAATTTCTTGCCTTGAGAAAAAGATGATGAGCATCAGGATTTGTTTGTGCCATAAAAAGAGAGGAACCTTATTATCCTGCTGCCATGCAGAGTGCCAGAGCATTTCAAATGCTCCTAATTGCCAGCCTGATTGGGAACTCTCTCCCTAAATACACTCTGCAGGACAAAAATAAACATTAGTGACTCTTAAAGTGAGCAGCACAATGTGGATCCAGCAGGCAAATCCCAACCAAAGCCAGGACTGTTCCCATCTGACATTTATTTATCCGAGTGCTTTCAGATCTGCTTGTTCCTTGTTCTGCCTCTGTGTTTGCTTTGACTGAGGGCCTGTGCTCCTGCCCTGGCAGAATCCAGCCCAATCCCTCAGACATTTCCATTCTGCAGAGCTCCTGGTGCTCTTTAGCCGCGGCACAGGATATCCTTGAGCTGGGTCACACAATGGTGGAAGCTGCAGCAGGAGCGTGCCTTGGAGCAGGGGTCCTATGGATGGATGTGGGCCCAGCTGGAGGCACATCCCCTGCTTGGGGCACATCCCTTGCTTGGGGCACGTCCCCTCTGTGCCACCCGACCTCCCACAGCACCCAGAGCTCCTCAGATCCCACATGGATCTGCTGGGCTGGAGCAGGAACGGAAGCGCTCGGACACTGCACGCTGTGAGCTCGTTATTCCTTCCATCCATTCTTCCATGCCCTGCTCCCAAAGAGCTTTTCTGGAAGGGCTCTTCCTCTCAACAGCTGAACCCCATCCATGTGAGGCATGAGATGCCCCAGGCTGCACTCAGACACTGGCAGGAAATGCAGTGGTTCCCCAGCTAATGTGGTCGAGCTCTTGGCTTGCACACTGCGCTTGGAAGGAGGAGGAATTCCTGCTTGGCTGCTGGACAAATCCAACATCCATCAACACCAGATCCAATGCTGAAATTTAGGGAGAGAAACAGAGCCTGGGGAAGCAACGCCTGAGCTGCAGAGACCCAGGCTGGTAGCCCAGAATGTGAGTGGGCCACTCTAGCAGGGCGTGCTCAGCAGGCTGGACTGGAGCAGCACCAGCCTGCAGATGTCCCAGCTCAGACTTCACTCTGAATTCCTGCTCCTACAGTTACAGTCACAGCCACTCTGGATCTGCACAACATCAGGCTCAGCTCTCCGGGGACAGGAGCCCAGCTCTGAAGTGACTCGAGGAAAAGCCAAGCCAGGGTGGGGGCAATGTCAGGATGAGGTGACAGGAAAGTCACTCAACAGAATTCTCTTAATGCTTCCAGGGCTCCTCTTCTGAAGAGCAAACAAGCAGGTTTTATTTCAGGCTGGAACTAAATAAAAATATGATTTCCATAAAGCCTGTGCCTAGTTCTGCTAACACAAAATCAAACAGCAAGGACTTGCTTTGAGGAGCTGCTCCAGGAGCCTCCACACTCAGAAAAGTGCAGACCATTTTCAGATTTCACAGAGTTACTACTCTGGATTCTGGGGCTGATTTGTTTTTCTCAGCCAAGAATTCCAGGTGCTGTGTTTGACAGCAAACTCCCCTTCCCTGAGTGACACAACATCAAACCAAGGGCTGAAAGATCTCACTTTCTTTGTCCTGGCCAACAATTAAGAACATTTGTTGTCCTCTGTCAAATTTCGATGTGAAATGTAAGCTCTATGCTAATTAAACCAAACAGGAAATTTTTTTTTTCTGTTTTCATGCAACCAATCACTCCTGGGCCCAAAGCACAACCTCAACCTCTTCCCAAGAACAGTTCATTTCATCCTGAAATTAAACTCCATTGCCAAGGCAGGGGTTGGGTGTTTGGTTAGAAAGGGAAATGCTACCAAGGGCAAACCCTCAGGGCTTTGGAGATTAGGGCAATCAGAGATGGGCACTGAGAGGATAAACTCTGCAATTCCCAGGCTTTCAAGGACAATTCAAGGGCACGATTTAGATAATCCAGGGAACAGCACAACCTCTAAGAGACTTCCACAAGGCATCTCCTCCCACTAAGCAGATTTTGGCATCAGACTGCAGCTCTTGGAGCTACTGTTTCAGGCTCCTGGAAATGTCAGGAAGATGCAGTGACAACAGCATTTATGTGTTAGGAGAAATTTCTGCACAAAAAGGGGGATTAGACACTGGAATTACTGCCCAGAGAGGTGATGGAGTCCCCATTCCTGGAGGAGTTTAAGGAAAGTCAGGACATGGCACTCAGCTGTCTGGTCTGGGATCAGTCACAGGTTGGACTTGATGATTTTGAAGGTTTTTTCCAACCTCAGTGATTCTGGGATTTTTGTAAGGGCTATGAACTATTTTCTTTAAAGTTCTGATCAAACACCACCATTCCCTTAAAATCCAGCCCTGTGCAGACACAGCAGCAACAGACCTTCAAAGCAACAAAGGCAGCTGATTTAGGACTTGGTTTTTTGTTGTTTTTTTTTTTTTTTTTTTTAGTAGCAAAGATTGGTAAAAAACATCAGACAAGTTCTGACACCCTCCTGTCACAAGAGGATTTACCTTAAGGGCTTTTTGCTCTGGGGTCCAGGAGAACACTTCAGCTGGGTCAAACCTTCAAACCCCTCTCTATTTTCTTCCACTTTTATGCCACAGAAAGGCAGAAACTCGATTTGGGGTTTCAATTTAACAAACAAATCCATTGGGTTTTTGGGGGTGAAAACTGAAAGGGCAAAGGGTGCAGTGGGTGGCAAGGCAGAGGAAAAAGCTTCTTCTGTTCTTTTGCAAAAGAGCAAACAAAAGAACCCAGTGGTAGTACAATGTGTTGCTAATTACAATCATGCAAAAAATTCCTTTTGTCCTGTGAGCTGTGGAGGATTGCAAGGATTTATTTCCACGTGGAGAGAGGCCAAAGATATTCCTCCTCTCTTTCAAACAAGCAGCACACTTCTGGGTGCTGTGCTGGCTGGTCAGTCCTCCCCTAGCCTTGCTTATCCCTGTCCCTGTCCCTGCTGCTTTAGGCTAAGCCAGAATTTGAGGGACATCCCAGGCCAAGTCTGGCTGATCCAGCTCTGTGAGCAGGGGCAAACCCAGCACTGGAAGCTTCCCCCATCCCTCTAAAGTCAAGGCCAAACCATTGACTGATGTTTTTAAAGTTTGGATTGAATGTTGGGATTTAGCTGTGGTAGTGAAAGCAAAGCTGGGTAAGTTTTCCCATTATCCCCTGACCACCAATTCCCAGACCAATTCCACACTTCAGCCCTCTGGGGTTGGCCAACAGAAGTGCTTGTGGGTCTGTGCCATAAACTCTGAAGTGATTTGGGTTAAATATAACTCCACCAAAGCCAATTAATAATTTAATAATCCTGCTTACTCCCTGCCCTGGCTGGGAGAGCCTTGGGGAAAGAGGACAGCAGGCTGGACAAATTCTTCTGGCACACAATTACTGGGAAAGGAACTGAGGAGGGAAACGTGGCCCCTTTCTGACAGAAACCTGAGGAAAAGAGTCCTGGATGCTGAGTGCCAACACAAATCTCCCAGGACTTAACCCACAGATCTCAAGATGTGGGGGCAGATGGACTCCTGCACCATGCCTGCTGAACACCAGGGATCTCCTCACCCTCTGCTCCCACACAGCTCTGACCAGAGACACTTTCAGTATTCTCCTGGGGACAATGAAGGATGTTTGTCCTCTGTCAGAGTGACAGTTTGTACCAGCACCTTCCAAGATCAGAATGGGCTGAAGGGAGCTGGAGAAGGATTGTTCATCAGTGACAGCGCAAGGGGAATGGCCTCAAAATGGAAGGGGAGGAAATTTAGTTTAGATATAGAGAAGGCATTCTTCCCTGTGAGGGTGTGGAGGCCCTGCACAGGTGCCCAGAGAAGCTGTGGCTGCCCCATCCCTGGAAACATCCAAAGCCAGGCTGGACAGGGCTTGAAGAACCCTGGGACGGTGGAAGGTGTGCAGAGCCTTGGAGTAAGATTCTCTTTCAAATTCCTTCCAAGCCAAACCATTCCATGGTTTTAAGATGGAGACTGATGGTGCTGCTGCCCTGGCAGGCTGCAAACACCAGCAAATATCTCCAGTGCTGCAGATCCACATGCTCTTGCACACAGGTGGGCAAGAGGTGTTTGCAAGGTTCATCTCTGCCCATCCTCAGAGGGCTCTGACCCCAGACTGTCCCAAGACCTCCAGACCCCACTTTTCAGGCTGTGTCCTCATTTCCAGGAGTTCTGAGCAAACAGGGATCTGTGGCACAGACAAGGCCGGGACAGCAAGGCCAGCAGAGTTGAACATTTTATCATTCATTTGCACAGAATGTCCAAATATGTGCACACAATCCAAGGACATATTTCTGGGAGCTGGCAGCCCGTGGAGCCTGCTGCTGTCCCTCAGGACAAACTTGTACAACCCACACTTGGAATCCATCCTGGCATTCCAGGGACTCTGCAGCAAAGCTCAGCTCTGCAAAGGTGTTGAGATGTGTGACCACGTGTGGAAGCATTCCCTGCTCCCACTGTCCCAAAACACACACCAACACAAAGCCTTGCCTACACTGACTGCAGTTTCCTTCTGCTGAAGCATTTGCAAGCTTGGATGAATGCATTTTTTTGAGCTTTCCTTTCCAAATATTCTATCAAAGACCTAAATCAAAGCTGTTTGTTGTCAGAGAGTTTCCATCTCTTCTGCTGGGATTCCCTTCCCCCCTCCCAGTTAATTTCATTTCAGGAAAATTCTTTTCCTACTGCTATAAAATTCTCAGCAAAAGAATTATTTCAAACCCAGAAGGAAATGCTTGCTAAAATATAGTGATTTTTTTCCACCAACTACTCTCATTTTCCTCTTCATGAACCCAAATATTTTAATTTGTCTGTACAATTTCGATTTAAAATAAGCACAGCACAAACAGCTTGATAATTGGGACAAATATAATAGCCAGTGTCCCCAGATAAAGATCACAGTTACCCACAGAAAACATTAAATGAGAAAGCAAGTAGCTTCATGAATTTAGAGTTCCCAGAAACAATGGGTTGGATTTTCAAGATACATGAAGCCAAATAATTCTCCACTGGCATCCAAATAAAGTTTTCCAGAGTGCTCAGCTCTCAGCAACTCTTGCTGTCCTTCAATAACTCAAATTGATGTCCCAAAACTCTGACCTCAGAGGCACAAACACCCCAGCACTGTGGATTCACAAGTGTTTCTAGAGTGCTTGATAATGATTCTTTGGTGTTGATATTGTGGCTCTGCCACTTCCTTGAAGGTCTTTAAGCAGCACAGAACACACAAGAGCACTCCAGGAAAATGCAGCACCTCCTTCAGCATGGAAATGAACAACATTCTTACAACAACCCTTAGCTGTAATCACGTATTTGCAAACACCTGGATTCCAAACTCCTAAACATTGTCCTGGCTGATCCAGCCCTGTTCCCCAAGGATCAACTTCTTTTTTACAACAGATTTTCCACCTCACTCATCTTCACAGTGAAGTTAAGCTCCTTGCTGTTGACATGTTTAGAAGTGGATGATTTATTTACTCACTGCCTCTTGGTTCACTTAGATTTGCTCTGAGGGACAGGAATGCCCCAGCAAAAAAGCCAGGATTTGAAGGAGAAAAGGATGGAGAGAAAATGATGGAGGAGCAGCCAAGAAAGTCCAAAGGACAAACACTTAAATAGCCCCTATCAAATTAACCAGACTTCCACTCCAAACCCTCTGGGCAAGAGCTGCACATCCAGGTACCACCACAGGCACAAACACAATAAATGTCACTCATTTCCCTGGGGAATCATGGTAATTTCTTCTTCATATACACACCACACTTTATTCTGGTCCCAAAAAGACAGAAGAGTGATGATTATCCCTGCTCTGCCTGCTCTTCTCTAATATTCCTATTTAATCCACACAGCTTGAGTGTTAAATCAACACTCAAATATTCAAATAAAGGGTCAATCTGTGCTCCATTCCCAGTGAAAGCTGTAGAAAATTCAGTTTCTGCTAAAGGCACAGAAAAAGAAAGAAAGCAGTGTCAGCAAGGCCACTTACTGAGAAGTCTGACACCAAGGCAGACAAACTGATCAAAAGTATGTTGGCAAGATGGATGGAGCACAAGGGGTAGGCCTTCAACACAATTACATTCAATAATATCCTAAAAAAAAATTTACAATTCAAAAATAATTCAATGGAAAAAATGCACTAGGACAGACAGAGCTGTTATTTATTTATTTATAACCTCAAATCCTCAACCACAGGCAGGGTAAAACGCTCTCCCCACCATTGGAATAAAAATAGTCCTGGCTAGAATTTGTTTGTTGTAGATACATTACCTAAAGAAATTTAACTCTTTCTGCTGGTTGGCAAATTTTCACAAACAGCTTTTGATTTCCCTGGGAGTATTCCCTAAAAATTCCTCAGTTTCTGCAAGATGTGGGTGCACAATTCCTTGTTTCATCATTCCTGCTGTACTCCCTCATGCAGGATTGTGTCTGCTCCCTAACTGGATGATTTTAGAAATGAAAATCCAACGACAAAGAGAAAGCTTTCCCAGCAGGAACCTCCAGCAAAACAATTCACTCAAGGCTTTTCTGAAACTGTTTGGGAAGCTGAGGAAGTTTCTGCCACTGGGCTGGGGGAAAAGGCCAAATCTGTAATAGAGGAACTACCAATAAATGAAGATTCACATTTTAAGTCACTGTTCTTCCACCTGAAAATGAGCTCCAGCCACAAACTTATCCTTGGAAAGTGAATCCACTACAGAAACAGGAATGTACCAGCAGCAGGTCATATTCTCCTTTCATAACCCGTTCCAACCCCCTGGGACACCTCCCACTGTCCCAGATTGCTCCAAGCCCATCCAGCCTGGCCTTGGACACTTGCAGAAATATCTCTCCTCCCTCCCATTACCCCTCAAACCCCACTGCATACGGATGCTGCTGTTTTGTTTCACCTGACAAACACATTTGCTCTTTCACCAAGGATTTCTAATTTTAGAAAATTGTTTGTATGTAAAAATGGGGGGGAGGTTTGTCAGCAGGTTATTGGTAGCAGGAAGCCACCAGCAGCAAAGGTTTAAGATTTAACTTGGATTCAGATTGAACTTGCCTTGTGCCACATTATTCCCTGAGGTTTGGGCCGTTTGCAGTTAGTTTGGATAGTTCTTGTTGGAGTGAGGATGTAATCCACAGTTAAATCATGATCATCCATGAGCTCCTCTGCTATGTCAAGCACCTACAAGGCAGAGATTTGGTTAAGCAGCTAAAATTAAATCCCCTAAAACTGTGCCCCATTCCTGATTGTCCTTGTCACATGAAAATCCATCAGAGACAATGGGGATAAAGATGCCAAACCAGCATCATTCCATGTCTCCTCTGCAGGCAGAGCAGGAAGTGCCCCAGAGTTCCCTCCCCTGCACAGGGGATATTTGAGCATCTGGACTCACCTGGCAGTCGTGCACGATGGTAACCACAGGTGTGTCCTCCTGCACTGCACCCATGGACACCATCATTGCATATTCCATGTCTGCATAACCTTCCCCTTTGCCAATTCTCCAGCCTAAAGAGCAGAAAAGTGGAGAAAAACCAAAAAAACAGCAGGGTGGAAAGTTGTTGTTAAAATAGTGCAATTAACTGAGCAGTCTGCAAGCTTTAACTCTGGAAAAAATCAGATCAGCATCTCTCATAGAGTGCAACTTTCCTTGAAATCAGCACCAAAAGGAAAACAAAACATCACTTTCAATGACTCCTAAAAGATCCCAGAAACTTCCCATTCAGAATAAACAAATTTAATGCAGTTACCACAGCAGTTTATTTAGTAATTGTATTTAGAGTCTTCTATTCATGTCCCACACAGGTTAATGTGGGTAAAGAGGAGTCTGGGTCACATATAAAAACTGTGTTATTTTAGGCAAGGGATAAAGTCAGTGGAAAGTTTTTTCAGCACCAGCAGGTTTCCAAAATACTAGAAAATGCAAAATCTGATCCCCAAATAGGTCCTGAATCAGCAGCTCCAACACATGTCCTTTCACACAGCCTGTGTGAGCAGAGCAGATCTCAGACCAGGGAGCCTGCTTGGATTCCTTTAAAACACAAAGAATTGCTTGCCTCGAGAGTTTTGCTGAAGGCCAAAACATCTCTGAGCCCACTGCTCGGATTGGGAGCAAGGATTGGTCACACCACAGGCAGAACCCAAGACCACAGCTCAGCTCCAAGGACAAATCTGTCTCTGCCATGCAGTGTGGCCTTCCTGACACTGGATTGGAACTTGGGACCTTTCTGCTGGAAGTTTTTTCCTTACCTTTTTCAGAGACAGCCACTGATCCCACAACAACCAAGTCCACTTGTGCTTTCCCATCCAGCCCTACGGGCACGCTGTAGTCTCTGACACCCTGCAGGAAAAAAAACCCCAGCATTTGAAGTTTGCAAAATGCACAATTGTTCCAAGCACTGAGGCAGAAATCCAGGATATTTTGCTAAATCCAAGTAACTCCCCATGTTTCCAAGTGTCTCTTCCATGTTTAGCCAAGATGGACATGTCTGGGAAGTTATCCCCCAGGGAATCCTAGAATAGATTCCCTACTACAGTGACAAGAATTTTGGCACACTGCAAGGAGAGCTGAGGGAGGTGGGCACTTTTAGAAGCAAGGATATTTATTTAGGAGCAAAAGTTGATTATTTTGAAACACTTTTTTGGAAATGTGCTCCTAAAAATGAGGGCAAGTGACACTTCCTATTTGCACTTCCCTACTCTACTAAAAACTTGAGGAATACCAGAGTGCTACAAATGCTTCAACTAATTCTGAAAGACAGGTACAGGACAAAGAAATCGGAAGTCACACAAAGTGATACAATTATTTTTTTCTTCCCCTCTCGCCTTGTTCAACCCTACTCACTCCTCCTCAATCTGTTCTCATCTTAACCAAAATTCTGTCCAGATTGCAAAAATTAAAAATTATGTTTACTTGGGTTTTTAAATATCAGAGGTTTAGAACTACTAAAAATATATCTTGTGATTCAATCACTCCCAATATACGTGTACAGCACACTGTAAATGCTCCTCACACCAACTCAACTCGGTGCTAATTATAAATTAACGATATTAAAATCACAATAAAGAGCAAAACACTTTCTGTGCAGAGCACAAACCCCAAGAATTCAGTAATTTGTGGCTGCCTATCAGCACTAATGCCCAGCAGGCACTTCCCAGCAGTGTGGTGAGGATTGTTTGCAAAGTGCTTTGGAAATACAAGCTGCCAACAGCAGTTTGTTTTTTCATTAGTGGGCAGGGGGAAACATCAGACACGTGGTGGTAAGAGCCCAGATCAGACAGCAGGCCAAGAGAAAGGTCTCTTTCAAAAGTGCTCTTCAGCCCTGAACAGCTTAATTAGTTAATGACTCCAAGAGAACTCCCAACAAAGAAAGTCACTACTAATTACCAGCCATTTACAACCCTAGTTGTTTATGGGGTTGCTGCAGAACTTTATTGCCTTTAGCAGGAGATAAAGGAGGAAATCAATCCATGTGGTAACCCATTCGTGCTGCACCAGTTGGGTTTTCATGCAAATAAAGATGGATATAAAACCTGCCGGGGTTCCCTGGCCAAAGCCTTGAGCTGTGCAGTGAGATTGTAACACGAGAGGGCAGCAAGAGACCGCGCTGCAAACCCAAACCTGCCCACGCGTCTGGGCCTCACTGCATGCAAACACAGCAATTCACGGTTCTCTGGATGTTGTATTCTAAAATAAACATTGTCTTTCCTATCTGGTAACACCTAAGAGTACTAAAATATTCCCCAGAGGGTTCAGCAGCTCAAAACTGCAGAATGTAGGAGCATGAAGAAAGATCTAACTCGCCTCAAGTCGCTCAAGATTTTCCAAAAAACACTGAGAAATATCATTCCCGTCCTGCTAAGACTAAATTTTCTCCTGATTTCAATATTATCAATGGAGTTGTGTACATAAACCCGGGAATAACATCCCAACAGGAAGATATTTCAGGTTTTCCAACTTCCAGCCGGTCCATCCTAAGATGAGTGTCCCACAAATTAATCCAGCCCTCTCTCATCCCTCATTCCCACCTGAGATGTGGCACATCTTCTCAGGATCTCCTTGTTTGCACCTGGAGGGGGAACAATCCTATTGAACAGCCCAGTCCTCAGCCGTGGTGTGGGAACCAGCAAAGTCTTCCTTGCCTGGGGAACCACGTGAAAAGGTTCATTTTGCACTGAAGAAATGTTTTTATTGTCACACAGTAAAAACTACATGGCCAAGTAATAAATATTTGTTATGTTGTAGTTGATGTTGTTGATTGTGTAGTGCTTGAAGGATTAATTTTATCCAATACAGGAAAATTCCATAAAAAGAAGAAATAAGAGGAAATAAGACTTAAGACACACATTTGAAGATATAGCTTTAAAGACCTCCTTTAAAGCTGTCTCTAATTAGCTTTATAAGAAATAAAAGTTTCAAACTGACAAAGGGCAGGGTTAAGTTGGATATTAGAGGGAAATTTCTCCCTGTGAGGGTGCTGAGACCCTGGCACAGGGTACCCAGAGAAGCTGTGGCTGCCCCTGGATCCCTGGCAGTGTCCAAGGCCAGGCTGGATAGGGCTTGGAGCAATCTGGGATGGGGAAAGGTGTCCCTCCCCACTGCAGGAGATTGGAACTGAATTATCTTTCAAATCTCTTCCATGACACCTGTTGATTCAAGGCCCACAAATGAAACACATAAAAACCCTTGAGGATGCAGTGCCAGGCTCTGCTGTCCTCTCTCAGCTCCTCCTCAGGGCTGCCGAGGTGCCGTTGTTACCTGCAGAGCCGCCAGCCGCGCTCCTTCCAGAGGTTTGTCAGGATCCACCTTCACCTCCCGAGCTCTGCTGAACACATCCAGCTCCCTGAGAGAGCTGCAGGCCTGGAGGGAGCCCTGAGAAAGGGAAGGGGCCGAGAGGAGAATATTTCTCACTTACTTCCAGCGTTAGGAAGCGGGCATTCCTCTGGGGAGCATCGGGGTTTATTTTTACTCTACAGGCAGCCCGGAACTCCTGCAAGCCCAGAAGCCTGGTGGCAGCATGGGAGGCGCCCTGTTCGCATAAAATATTAACGGATCACCGAGGAGCCCACAGCAGAGGTGGGCAATTTAGAACCTTTCACCCTCTAGAGAGGCTGACTTCCGCAGCGTTTTAATTGAGGGGCTGTTAATTTTTTCTTAATCCCTGGAAATGTCCAAGGCCAGGCTGGACAGGGCAGCCTGGGATAGTGGAAGGTGTGCCTGCTGAATCAGCTGTAAGTTCCCTTCCAATTCAAACCATTTTGTGTCTCGATAATTGACCAAGTGGTTTTGTTTTCTTTCCTTCGAGGGCTGCGAGGCGCTGGCCCAGGAAGCTGGGGAAAACTGGGAGGAACTGGGGGCCCCTCCCGGCCTGGGCTGCAGAGCAGGCAGGGCCCGAGGCGGGGCAGGGAAGCAGCAGCAGCAGCAGGAGGAGGCTCCCAGCGCCGGCAGCCGCCGTACCTTGAAGTTGGGGATGCGGCCGCGCACGGGCCGCGGGAACTCGGCCAGGCCGGAGGCCTCCAGGTGCTCCCACACCTTCTCCCGGATGTCCCACTTGGAGCAGGGCCCTGAGGGCAGCGCCGGGAGCGCCCGGCCCGGCCCCGCCATTGCCGCCCTCACCAGCCCGTCCTGACGTCACCGCCGTCACCGCCATCACCGCCCTCACCCGCCCGCCGTGACGTCACCGCCATCCCCTCCCTCATCGCCGTTCTCTCCGCCGCGCCGTGACGTCACATAAGCCACGCCCACACGCAGTTCTCAGCCGTGACGTCACGACCGCGCCCTCTCCACGCGCCTCTCCGAATTCTGACGTCACTGCCGCCAGACCACGCCCATATCAGCGCTAAGGGGCGGGAGGCTGCGCTTTGGCCACACCCCCTCCGGCGCGCGCGCCGCGGCTACGGCGGCACTGAGGGCTCAAAACGCCTGGAAGGCGAAGTTCGGGGGAGCCGAGTGAGGAAAGGTTGCTCAGGGTCTGATTTATTTCTGGAATTAAACATAAAAAAGGCTGGGCTGGCTCATTAATGTGATATATCCACCCGCGTTATACAGATACCACGGGCTTTCCATCACGTCTTATGGCAGGGAGTAAAAACCCACCCAGATTTTTGTAAAACAATCCCTCACATTAATTACTTTCCCAGTTAAAATTAGCTGGTGGTGCATAAAACAATATCCAGCCTCTACGTGGGTTCCCCAGTCTGCCGGCTTCCCGAAAGTTCACTTCTCGCCCGCCTATAATTGGATAATAAACGATTTGTTTCCATGATTTATTATTTATAGAATTAGCGTATTCCACTAAAGCTGCCCCAAGGAGAGGGAGGGCGTTGGGGATGCCGACATTCCTGAGCGCAGTGGGATGGAGGGGTCATGGGAACAACGACACGACCAAGGTTTATTTTAAAGTGTGGCAGGGAAGGGGGGGAAATGCCTTCAGGGTTTGTGCTTGGCTTGGTGCTGCGGATCCTGGCGGCAGACCTGTGCCTCTGCCAACCCAAAAAAGCACAATAAATTCGGATGCTCCTCCCTGAGCGGCTGCAGATGGAGCTGAGCAGATGCAAACTCCTTTTCTGATGAGTTTTTTTTTGATTCCACAAAGGCCAAGGCTCTGCCGAGTTCAGGAGCCTTTCCCCCTCCGTGTCCGAGCGATTCCCAAATTTGGGTTAATACCTGCATATCATGATAAATGCTACAGGGAGGCTTCATCTTTTCACTTGCAAGCATACAGAAATTTTTTAAAAAGGGTTTGGAGTGCTGGTGCAGCGATGGGGTTTGGGAAGAGCCTTTCCTGAGCTCGGCATGCTGCTGGAGCCAGTGGGAATCCTTCCAGGCACAGCAGACCACCCATGTGGAGCTGGGCCGAGGTGTTTGAAGCTCATTCCTGCGCTTCCAACTCCTGGAAAACTCGCGGAGACTCCGCTGGGGAGCTGGGGATCAGCTTTGGGGTCAGCAGCTGATGGGCTTGAGGCTGGCCTGGGAGAGCCAGCACTGTCACCCAATGTCCCCAGCCCAGCTGGGAGGGCGAGCAGTGCTGGTAATTAATCCATTAACAATCCAGCAGGGCTGAGATCCTTTCTAGACCACCTACATCTCCCTCCAACCGCGCTCAGCAGAGCTGTTCCTTCCCAGGATTTGCTTCCAGGAAAGAGGGCCCGAGCTGTTTTCTACACATCAGGGTTGTCTGCCTTAAAAAAGTGAGGAGTTTGCTGATAGGTGGCATTTTTTCCTGCTGGTTCAGTTCTCTGGTTTGTCTCCAAAGGGCTGAAATTTGCCCCAAATTCCCTTTTGCAGGGTCTTTTCTGTCACTGCAGCCTGGAGCAGCTCACACAGATGCTGCAGGAAAATCTCTTTTCTTTGGGAAGTAAACAAGGCTACCACATCTTTATAAATTAAATCAATCTTTGGATGTGCCTGGATAGCTTCTAAAATCCATTTTTACCAAGCTGAATCAAGTATTTTAGTGGAAGAGGTTAAAAAAGGATCTGGGATTTGGAAACAAACAGAACGCAACTCTCCCTTGAAACACCCACAACTTGTGAAAACACCTAAAAAAAGGGAGGGACAGATGAATCAGATGAGTCCAAACCCTGGGAAAAATGCAGAAGGAAACTCCTTGGGCTGCAGGAATCATTCCTTGGAACTGCAGGCTGAACATGCCAGGGCAGCTATAAAAATCAGGCAAATACACCTAAAAATGAGCTTTAAACCAGCCATAATGCTCTGCTTGGGGTTCAGCGGTTAAATTTATAAAAAGGCTGCAAATTTTAAAGTGAAGAATTTTTAATGACATTGTCATAAATGAAAGGAGTGTGGATGTCCATGTGTGAATAAAGAGTGTGTGAGTAAATTGTTGAGTTTATGAAATAACCCGGTGAAGGAGGCACCTTAAGGCAGGTGGGGCTGGCCTGGGCTGTCTTGTTTGAGCCCAGCAATGTCTGGAAATTTGGAATGGAGCAGCCCTGCAGCCAGAGGTTCCTGGCCTCTCCAGTACAGGTGCAAAACAGGGAGAAAATCATGTGCATCAATGGG
>VZSR01000393.1:2493527-2514470 GCA_013398615.1 Brachypodius melanocephalos
CAACAAGCAGGGCTGGCAGAACAGCATCCGCCACAACCTCTCGCTCAACGACTGCTTCGTCAAGGTGCCCCGCGAGAAGGGGCGGCCCGGCAAGGGCAGCTACTGGACCCTGGACCCGCGGTGCCTGGACATGTTCGAGAACGGCAACTACCGCCGCAGGAAGAGGAAGCCCAAAGCCGCGGCCCCTCCGGACTCGAAGCCTGCCCAGCAGCCGGGGCCGCCCGCCCGCCCCGTCGAGCCCAAGCGGCCCAAGGGCAGCGCGGCCGCAGCGCCGGGGGACGCGGGGATCCCGAGGCAGGGCGGGGGGACAGCGGCTTCTCCCGGGGAGTCTCCCCCGGCTCCTCCTGCTGCCGCCCCGCCGCACAAGAGCGGCTCCCGGGGCCGCAGCTTCAGCATCGAGAGCATCCTGGCGCAGGGGCTGCGGCCGCCGCCCCCCGGGGCAGCCCCCAAGGACGGCCCCGCCGGCTGCCTCGGCGGCTCCCTGGTGGCCAGCGGCGCCTTCGGGCCGGCCCTCAACGCGTCCCTCATGCTCGACTCCCAGGTGCACGGGAGGCTTTACCACATCGGCATTCCCTTCCTCTCCTGCTTCCCGCTGCACTTCTCCGAGGCCGTGTTTAATTTTCAGTAGTTGCCCCATAATTAACGCGTCCCCACTCCCGCGGCCCCGAGGGGCGCGATGGGAGGGAGAGATCGGACTCAGACCTCACCACGCGGGTAAAGACCTAAAAAAACCACCCCAAAGCGATGTTTTAAAGGTGACTCAGGATTTCAGGGCATTTTCAAGGCGCGTCTTGCTGCGGATTCTCTTTAGCGGGTGCCTCCCTCCCCCTGCCAGAGCGACTTTTGAAGGTAAAGCGGTTTTGTTTTCCCGTGGGTGGTGGAGGCAGAGGCAGCACCGGGGGAATGCCCACGCTGGCCCCCAAGCCCCGTGGGCTTTGCTCTGCACCTTTATTTGCATCCCTCAGGTTCCTCAGACCGGGTTTCTCTCGAGCCCTTCAGGTCTCTGTTTTCTTCTTTTATTTTTTCCTTTGAAAACCCAGCCCCATCCCGGGGGGAGGAGGAGACCGAGCTTTGTTTTGCCATCAGTACCCGCAGGAATTAACGATGCCCATAATTTTACCATGAGTATCCACAGGCACATCGTAATTCCTGATATTCCCCACTGGCCCAGTCCTCCCAGTGGGTAACTGGAGCTGAACTCGTGGCACACCAAGCCATCCAGGCTCATCCTGAATATTTCTGCTTGCTTGGATCCAGCATGATGTGGAACGGCTTTCCTGCCCAGCACTGGTGCTTTGGAGTATCCCCACAGAATTTCTACTCATGGATGTGGTCAAAAAGAGGGGGATGGATGAGCAAACACAGGGATTTGTCCACTTTCCATGTCTTACTGGGATCTATTGCTTCTGACCTGAAAAGACTGAGGCAGGGTTGTGGAGGCTGGGACAAATACCAGGAAAAAATAAAAAAAGAGACATCAGCTATGTTTCTAAAGTTTTTTTTTAATTTTTTTTTTATTTTTTGTTTTTTTTGTAAAGAAGGATTTATCCCAACACGTTGTGAGAAGTCAGGAATATTTTGTATTTTTGTTTGCCATAAATAGAGGCTTTTTGTATATTAGTGGATAAATGCCCTTTTGGAAAAAAAAATTATATTCTCAATTTTCATTATGAAACCAAACTTATATCCAATAAAGGTATTTTTGTTCAGGAGTGTGGCTGGTGTGATGTGAAACACCCCTTGGCTTGTGCTGGAGGATGGAGGAGTGAGGCCTGCTGCTGGATGCAGCAAATATCCTGGTGCTGACATCATGGTCCACAAAAAGATGGGAGAGGCTACAAAACCTGGGAAGTTCCTTGAAACTGAAGAAATCTTTCCCCAAAATGATTGTTCCTCCTTCCCTTCCCCATCTTTCATCCCATAATGTCTCAAAAGCAAAGCTTGTTCTGAAATGAACACCTGGATATTGGAAGTGTGGGGCTTTCAGGTGAGCTTCCATTCAGTTTTTGCAGAGGAAGGCTGACATCAGTTCCATGATATTTGGGCCAGGGTTGCTCACTCCAGCCCAAGGCAAGGAGCTCTCATGTGGGGAAGGACAGAAAATCTTCTAAAGGTGAGAAATGTTATTTAGCTTCCCAAAAATAAAGGATGCTCATAGGCAGATCCCCAGTTAGGCTGAGCTGGAGCTTCTCAATGTGAAAAAAGAGAATAAAAAAGATTACGTTTTTTCAAAACAGATTTGTAAAATAGACTTTAATGAAATCCCTTGTTTGCTTCCTATTTCTGGCAGCTACTGTTTGAATATCTGTTGAGTCCATTGTTTAAAGTTCTGGCACCGAAGCAGAAAATGAAGAAACATTTGTAAAAGGTTATGAAGGTTTCACTGTTCGGAATTCCCAGGGCTGAGTGAGTGCTGAGAGGGTGGAAGGTCCCTGTGTGCCACCCCTGGCCCCGCAGTGCCACCCCTGTGACATTAGGGACAGGTACCAGTCACAGCAGGGTCCACCTCGCCAGGAGGTTCCATCCCAGGCTGGGCACTGACATCACCAGTGGTTTGGGGTCTGGGAGGTGACATCACCCACAGGAAACTGCAGGGGGAGGGAAATGAGCCCAGCAGAGAGCTCAGATCCTCTCCCCACCCCCTGTGTGGTGTTTTGGGTGATGCTGCCTCCCAGGACCTCTTTGATGGATCCTCATCAAGCCCTTCCCACAGGGAAGGATGCTGCACCCCTGGTGTCCCCACAGCCCAGCCCACAGAGAGGTTTTACCCCCCCCAAATTGGATTTTTATGCTCTCAGTCACCACTTTTAACCTGTGTCTTCAGCTCCTCTGTTTTCCTTCTCCTGACTTGGCCTCCCAGCTGCGACCCCCAGTTTTATCACCTCTCAGCTCCTATTCCAGCCCCCCAAATCCCTTTTTGGACCTGCAAACAGGGCTTTTATTCCTTTCCTACTCACACATGTGGAACCTCTCCCTCTATGAGCCCTTCCTGCACAAGAGCAGTTTTTTAGTGATGAAATAAAGTGAGTCTCAGTTCAACACACGATGTATATTTTTATCACAGACATTTTTTTTTTGGAAACCCGGCTTCTTCCACGAATGGGAATTTGTTTCTTTGCAAAGTTTTGCTTTGACATTTGATCTTATTTCTGTTTTGGTGGAGTGGAGTGGGACCGAGTACAGCTGCAGCCTTTAAAAGCCGCATTGAGCTCGATTTTGGTTTCGCTTGAGGGAGTGAAATTAGTAAACTTAACATGCTCTGCACAAAAGTGACACTAACTCCAATGAGCTCAGAGCCCGGTGAGCAGTTCTGAGGGGCAATTTGGGATTAATTGGGATCAGGCCAGTGCTGTAATAGGGGAGGAATACCAAGAAGAAGTCTTATTGCCAGTGGGCTGGATGAGTAACCACACACGGCTTTTGCACGTCATCTGTTTATAGAGAGGGGAGAAGTCACGGTACAATAAAAACATACAATAAAAACATACAGTAAAAACATAAAATAAAAGCACACAGTAAAAGCAACAGCAGAGCAATGAGTGTGCAGGCAAGACACCAATTCCTGCTCCTTGGATGGGGCTGAGCATCCTCTAATCCTCTCCACATCCATGGGAATTTTGGTGCCACGGAAACATCAAGGACCTGACAGGCTGCAAGGAATCCCTGCCAATGGTTTCACACCTGCTCCACGAGCCAAAAAAGCAGCTGCCAAGCACAGAGCTGCCACCCAGCATTTCACTCATCCCTGGAATCTCCCTCCTCCTGGCTTTCCCAACCTCTCAGGGTTGGCTATAAACACCAGTCTGGGATACTGGGGGAGAAGTGGAGAAAACAGCCTGGGATGCAGGATAAACAGCATACTGCCTGTGTGGGCGATGGAGGAGAGGCCTTCCCCTTCCTCTGCAGAGGAATGACCTCTCCCAACCCAGCAAGGTTTCCCGTCTCCCAGCTCTGCAGCCAATTTTAACTCCTAGGAGCAGGGCAGATCACAGACTGGGAGATATTTGGTTCCCAGAGCAGCTTTGCTCCAAATTCAGGTTTCCTATGAGGGGAACTGAAAATCAGGCATATTAAAATAATTCCGGGGTTTAATTCCTCGTAAATGGGGCTTCCAGTCTTTAAACAGGCTCAGTGTGTGTTCTCCTAAAGTTGGTCCCACAGCAGGTATAAAATATAATCAAGGATTTCTGCATGAGCAGAAGCCACGTTCAGGATTTGTCACTCGAGGTGTGGCTGTCCATGCCTGATTCCAAGGTGGCATAAATCTGAGGGACTCTGTAGCCTCTCCTCCTTAAAGTTAATTCTCTTTCCATTCTTTACCACAGAAGACACACGAAGGAGGCACCATCCCTTTCCACACCAAAACCCCCTGGCTTCCTGCTGACTGCTCCTGAGCCTGGTGTGAGGAGCAGCCAATTCCCAAAGCAAAAAAAGGGAAGAAGGATCTGCTTCCTCACTTGATTCATAGCCCCACACACCCAGAGAAGAGATCTCCCGGGAGACAGCGTTGGGGATATTAAACAGATCACATATTTGATTTGAAGTGAAAGACCAAGAGGACAAGATCACAGAATGAGAGGAGTTACAGATGGAAAAGGTCTATGAGGTTATGCAATCCATCAGTCTGGACGTTGCATAATTGCTCCCCACAGTATATTTTTAGTGCTTTATCCAGACAAATCATTAAGTGCTTTAAAATGGGCCAGATTCCTCAAAGGCAGTGCGTGCTAAGTCACAGCTGATTTCCCTGAGCCTCGCAGCTCCGGTGTCTAACAAGACACCAAGAGGAAGTTTTGTGTGGTCAGAGAGAACAGAACGGGCCCTTCCAGAAATAATCCAGGCCTGATCCGCTATCCCTCATAGGAATCTCTCCTAAATTGACTGATTCAGACCTCTAAAATCCCATTTTCGGATTATGAGTAATAATGCATTATTACTTATTCAGATGCTCGCTTAGGCCAAAGTCAAACATTGCTCACGCTCATGCGAACTCGATTTGTTTTAAGCCAGCTTCAAAGCCGGCCCAGCAAAGCGTAAAGAATGTTTATTTAAAATATAGTTGCTAAATTTAGCATGAGCTCGGTTAGCCTAAATCTTCAGCGACATTTTTAGAGAGCACATTGCGAATCAGGAATGCATGGAGAAATAAATAAACTTTCCCACATTTTTGGAAATCGAGGGAGAATTTGCGAGCTCCTTCTCGCACGGGCGATTTCCGCGGGTTGGGAAGCGTCGTGGAGGACGCAGATTTCCCGCAGAACAGACAGCTGGAAAGGCACAATGCTGATCATTTTCACTGCAGTTTAGTTTCAGATAATGCTCCCTCGAGGAGGAAACAAAAGCTGTCAGCTTTTTTTTTTTTTTTTTTTTTAAACATAGAAATTACGCAGAGCACCAACACGTTTCAATATTTACCCAAGCTCTTTGCGAAGCACCGAGAAGCAAATGGAGCGAGCTTGGCCACGAGCCACATCCAGAGGAAATCTCAGGTTTGGATTAGGTCCTGTGACCTTTCCCAGTAATTCTGACACTGGATTTTACACCCACCTCTTGCACATTGGTTCAAACATCCTCCAGCTGGATCCTGGGCTGGGTGAAATGCCAGCTAGCCCCTGGGTTGGGTATTTAGACAGAAAGTTTTTATGATTTTCCTTTTCACCTTCCTAAGCTTCCACAGCTTAAAGAGGCACATCTGGGTCACCTTTGCCTCAAGTGACGTTGCCTTAGAGACCTGAGTTAACCCATGGTGGGAAGATGGGCAGACACGTGATAAAGAGTTAAATCCTCTTTTATCAGGTGGCTGTTCATCATCTCCCTCCATCCTTTGGTTGGGGTGAGTGAAGTGTTTCTGCTCCCAAAGTGGGGGGATCCCAGCTGTGCCCCTCAGAGGGCTGCAGGGCACAAGGGATGTGCCCAAGTACCCCTGATGGCCTCTGGTGGGATTGGGATCAGCTCCTCCCCAGGCACACAGGTGGAATAAGAGGGCATGGAACACAGCACAGGGTTGATTTCTTTTCCTTCCAAAGGCAGAGCTCCACCACTTCCCCTGGTTTTAGCAGCTTCCAGCACCTACATCCCGTGGCTCAGCTTTCCATGCCAGGGCTAAATCTCACCTTCAGTCCCATCCTTCCCAGCCACCCCCCATCTCCCAGAGCTCTCCAGATGAGGCTCTGCAAATCCACTGTCCCAACCCAGTAATTCCCAAATCCACGGTGAGCTGGACCCCTTACTTCTTCCCTACCTATCTCCAATTGCTTGCTGAGTTTCTGTTTTCCTTCGAAGAGCAATATGTAATAATAGTTGTTAAAATAATTGTATTTCTGTTTTTACATCTGTAAAGATTAAGTTAAACAGTATGAAGCCCATTAAACTATTTCATGTCATGCTGCCATAAATTTCCTCCATTCCCATTGCTACTATTATTCCAGAGTAAACTCTGAGATCAAGCTGCTGCCACAGAGAGTTATTTATAGGAGCTCATTCATCAATAAAAACTTCAAAAGAAATCTGTTACTCTTCTATTGGGAAGCCAAAGAAAACTAACATAAAGACAACCCTGTTAAGAAACAAAGCTAAGGAGACCACAAGACATTTAGTTAAGGAAAATCCTGATTTCTAACAAATGCCATGCAAGGAGGGGAAGAGAAAAAAAAAAAAAAAAAGAGAAGGAAAAGATTGTTGGCAGCATGAATCCTTTAAAGTTGTTTCACTCTCATTGGATGGTTAAAATAAACTGTTAAACAGTTGTGTTTGGCCTGGCTCAGCCCCCTCATTAGGCTCCATGTGATGGATTTGGGATCTCACAGTGTGTAAGGAGCTCTTCATTCCCTGCAAAAGCTGGTGCTGTTCTGCCACGTGTCCCAGCTGCTGCTGCACCGCCAGCACAGCAGAAACCCAACGGGAAGGCATGACCAGGCACCAGCAAGCATCCACCTCCCTAAAGGTAAACAGATAAAAGAGGAGAAGCTGTGTTTCCTCATCTGTGCTCTCTCTCATTCCTTGTTGTGCCTTTCTCTGTGCTCCTGAGCCGGGCAGGGTTGGGTTTGGTGGTTGTGGTGGTCCTGCAGAAAATTAAATGTAGGAGAGCTCCAGTGCTGCCTTTCCCTGTTCCACCTGAAAAACAATCTGAGGACAGGTCAAGGGAGGGGATTCTGCTCCTCTGCTCTGCCCTTGTGAGACCCCACCTGGAATCCTGCTTTGGTGGCACAAACAGAAGAACATGGAGCTGTTGGAAAAAGTCCAGATGAGGCCACACAGGTGATAAGGGGATTAAAGCACTTCCTTTATGAAGACAGGCTGAGAAAACTGGGACTGCTCAGCTTGGAGAAGAGAAAATTGTGTGATCTCACAGCACCTTCCAGTATCTGAAAAGGCTCTGAGGAAGCTGGAGTAGGATTCTTCATCAGGAACTGGAGTGACAGCACAAGAGGGAATGGATTCACAATGGAAAAAAATAGGCTTGGATTGGATACTAGGAAGAAATTCTTCTTTGTGAGGCCCTGGCACAGGGTGCCCAGAGGAGCTGTGGCTACCCCTGGATCCCTGGCAGTGTCCAAGGCCAGGCTGGATGGGGCTTGGAGCACCTTGGGACAGTGGAAGGTGTCCCAGCCATGGCAGGGGTGGAACGATGTGATTTTTAGGTCTCTTCCAACCCAACCCATTCTATGATCCTGTGATCTCTTTCCTTTTGGTCCCTGTCTCATCAACAGCTCCACAAGAGTGAGATCCCCCCAGAGGTCCCTGAAGGAGCAACCACATCCTGGGAACAAGAGCCTCAAACTGTGTTATTTTAGCTCAGCAGAAACACTCCCTCATTTCCATCACAGGGATCTGACTCCTGAGGACAGCGTGGACCTGCAGCTCCTGGCATGCACCGAGTGCCATTTCATAATCACAGCCCCAAACACTAAAGCTCAGAGGTGAGGATTCTGTTTCCCAGGGATCTCTTTCCACCCTTACTCATGCAAAGCTGGGCAGGGCGCTTTGCACAGACTCACCTCCATCAACACTCATCGCACAACAGCTCAACCCCTGCTCTGAGCTGGCCATCAGAATTACCTCCAGAATCTGCCAAATCTGACACAAAACGCCTTCAGAGGGCTGAAACTCCCAACCATCTGAGGCTCAGGCTTTGGTGAAATCACCCTTTGGTTATATGTGGAGGAGCTGGATAAAATCTGTGGTTTAGGGAATTGGGGGAGGTGGAACTTCACTTGCAGCAAACGCAACCTTTGCTGCCCTAAATGCTGCCCTAAACTGTCCTCTCTACACTCACCCAAAAGGCTGCTTTTATTTTCCTTACAGCCTGTTCTTGGCAGTGCAGGTGAGGCATCCCTGGTTTCCTTGTGCTGAGGATTCCCAGCAACGACTCCCAAATCTTGGTGATGTGACTTAAAAGCAGCCTCAGCACTTCTTCCCAAAACTGAGGTAAAAGATTAAAAAAAAAAAAATCTGTCAAAACTCCTCAAATTAAGGGCTGAATAAATCGGTTTGCCCATGACATCTGAAAGAATTACCCTCAATTTTGCCCATCCTTGCTTTGCTCCAAATTGAGGCTGATGTAGCCAGTTTGAAAACGATGTAATTATGGTTGTTCAAAAAGAACGGCAGAGCCAAGAGTCAGTCACAGTGACTCAACCATGCCAAGAGAAAAGTTTTTATCCATTGCTACAGCTCAGTTTTGGAGCTAAACACTAAACACAAAGATTATTAATAAACATGCAATGTCTCTCTGTGCAAACCAGATTTACTCCCATTTAACTGTGCTTACTGTTGAATAGAATTGGTTTGTTATGAAAAGGGCAAAGAGGAGCCCTCAGTTGTTGTGTCTGCTTTCAGATTAGACGCTACATAATTTCTGAGTAACAAAAACAGCAATTGTGACCCACTTCTCATGGAGTATTTTTCACTGATTCCTCCTAAAGTGCTTTGCAGGGAAGGTCAGTAGAAAGACCCATTGTAAACATGGGGAAATCTCCTGATTATTTGTTTTGGATGGTTAGAGAGGAAATTGCATATGCTTTCACAGAAAAAAAAAATCCTCTATTATTATCCTCCGTCCTAAAAAGGTGGTGGTGGGGGAAAGCCTGGTGACTCTGATCTAAATTATCCTAAAGCAAATTGCTGGCAAACCAAATGAAGCCAGACGACTCTGGATTTAATGAGAGTAAATAGTAGCAGACTAAAAGTTAAAACTTGAAACAGGGCACTCAGCTGCTGCTCTGCACTGCTTTGCTGTCTGTCTTGAAGCCTTTGATGGCCCTATTTTATTTTCTTAGCTAATTTCAGAGATATTTTACTTTGCTTGAGCATCAGCAGGTCAGCCTTTGGCAAAAGCAAGTGGCAAAAAGCTGTAGGCGTAGTTTATAGACAATTAGGAGAATAATCGTGTTGAGAGCGTGAAATGCAATCACGTAGCCAAACTTGCCTGATAAGGCTTGAGCCTGAGCAGAGCCAGCCCGAGAGCAGACTGGGATGTGATTCAGCCCTTTGAAGTCTCCTGATCTAATTTTCCTTGTACCCACACTTGATTTCCGTTGCTGGGGGAAACAAAGATCCCATCCCAAACCCAAAACCCCCAGGTGCTCTCCTGTCTCTCCAGAGGGCTCTTGGCTGTGGAAGCTCCAGGTTCTGGTGTGACTCCCTTGGAGCCAAGGGGAGCAGGAGGGGGTGTTTGGAGGGGGTTCTGTCTCTCAGGGCTCAGCCAGGCTCCTCTGAGTGTTTAATTTGCAGCACTCAGGCTTTGCCTGGGCAGGCACCTACCAGGCTTTGGTGGGTTGGCCTCCCAACCTCGCTCTCTCTGCCTTGCTCTTGTCAAGCCTTTCATCAAGACAGGACTCGTCATACTCCACCCTGGTGGCTCAGCAGAGACCTTTTGGCCTTTCCTTGAGTTTCCAAAGGTGGGAGCAGGTTGTGAGAAAAGCTGGATGAAGGGAGGCTTCTGTTCCCACTGCTGCTCCTCAGCAGGGCCAGCTGGTGGAGGGCGTTCTCTCGGGGTTTCCAGGAGCTCAGAAGTGCTGGACAAGTGGTCACTCACTGCTTGTAGATTGTTGCTTGTCCATCCAAATAATATGAAGAATTAGTGACTCCGTGGCCTCTTCCAGTCATTTGTTGATTTGTTAATTTGTTCTTTGTTAACATCTCCAGATGAGACAGACTTCCCTCTGCTCTTACCCCTGGTTGCTTTAAAAGGGGTCTTCTTCAATTCCATTAAAAAAAGAAATCAATGGGGAGAAAATATCTTTCAAATGTTGAAGGAATTTTCTCTTTGAGAACGTTAAAACTACAGAGGAGACATGAAGAATCAACTTTGACACACATGACAAATATTGAAAGGGAACTGAAGCTGAAAGGCAACTCCTCGAAGACTTTGGATCATTAAGAAAGTACATGAATGAGTTGGAATTCTTGAAAGAAAACCTATCCCAGGCTTACTCCCTTGGCTCAGTGCCAGGGGCTCTGTGCTTGCCTCCCAAACTCTATTGGAGTTATGGTGTCTGAGGGAAAATCCATCTCCTCTGATTTCCTAAGGCTGGGCAGGATCAGAGCAGGGGGTTCCTGCGTGTTCCTTTTGGGGCCTTGGAGCAGCCCTGGGAGCCCATAAATCCAGGCTGCCTTTGCCCCAGCCAGGGTAAGACCAGCAGCTCTGCTGTGGCCCAAAGGGCCACCACCAGAGAGCTGGGCTGGGCTGTGCAGACCTTTCCCAGGCTCAGGGTCTCCCTGGATTGCTTTGTGTCCACTGCAAAGTGCTGGGATGCAAACCTAAGGTCGTGGCTGCCCAGAGTCCCCTGTGGATTCTGCAGTCCTGTGGCTGTGGCACAGAGATGTGAACGTGGAGTTCTTCACAGTGAGGGTTGCCTCTCCAGGGGATTCCTTCTGTTCTTAAGGAATGCTGTGACATTGAAGGTGAATCTCCCTCTTTCTGTCCGGGGCAGCTACACCCTCAGCTAACGAGGGAGCCTCTGGCTTCTGGGAGCAGAACATCTCTCCTGGGTGGCCTGAACAGAGCCTGGCCTCTCTGCACAGCTCTCCCTGGCTTAGGCAGGCGTGGGCGCTGAGCCCTGGGGGGTGTCCAATCCAGAGGATGACCTTATGGGCCGCAGAAGCTCCACATGTGGAATATTCAAGCCCACAGTCCTTCCTGTGCCTCCACACAGCTCCCACACAAAGCCCAGCGTCCCTGCCCCACACAACAACACCCCAACAGCACTGGGGTGACCCAGCCTCCCAGCAGGGACCTTCACACCCAGCTGAGGGCCCACACTCAGCTCTGCAGGGGGAAGGGGGGCTGGGTAGGAAGTTTGGGGTGGTTTGGTGTGGGAGAGGAGGGAGGGAGGCAGAGGGATGTGGAGCTGAGCTTTCCCATGGTGGCTGCAGCAGAGTCATCTCCCAGGACTGGGCTCTGTCCTTTCTGCCATCCACACTTTACAAACAATTCCCAACTAGTTTTACAACCAATTCCCAACTCGTTTTACAACCAGTTCCCAACTAGTTTCACAACCGATCCCCAGCTAGCTCCCCAGGAATGGCCTGGATGGGAACCGTCCCAGGCTGGCGAGATAACACCGCGAGCGATCCGCGATCCGCGAGCTCCGCGTTTCACAGCTGTGGTCAGACAGCCTTTAAAATCTCCAAGACAGAACTGGCCCTGTGCAGAGCAGAAATTGTAAGTTTTGGCCCCGAATCTAACCTTTGGAGAGCTGCCCAGCTTCTGACAGTCTGTGATGATGTCTCTGTGGAGGAAATCCTACGCTGAAGAAAAGCATGTTGCTTTCTCCCAAAGTTATATTCTTCCTTTCATTCGGCCACCATAAAGGACACTTTGTCATCTTGGCAGATCCTAAATATTCCCCTCCTAATTTTATGGGAGGCAGATATAGGGACAAAAATTAAGGATTATTCAGGAGTGTTATTTATGGCTGGGGATAGGAGGGATTTGAATGGAAATAACAATTAAACTCAAGAAAAAAATTCACACTACAGGTCACTGCAATCCCAACTTTTCCCCTCATGAACTCAAGCCGAGGAGGTTTTCTTCCCCTTTGTGATTTAGGCTTTGCTAAACTTCTCTGAAAATAGTTCATATATCACAGAGAGGAATTTCCATGGGGAGCATAAATACGTCCGTGGAAAGAAGGGAAAATTTTTCCTTGTCTCTGGGAATGGATGAGAAAGAAAGACACTTGACGCCAGATATTAATGATGAGTGGAGGAAGCCATCCAAAGAAAAAAAACAAACTATTGAGAATACTAAAACTGCCCCAAAGTCACAGACCTATAAAAATCTACTATGGAACAATGATTTTTCCACTAATACAGGCTTAGAGTCAAGAAAATATTTAAGCACAGGCTTAAGCTGGTCCCAGTTTGGAACAGCTCTTGAGTTAAATGGGTGAATTTCAGCTTTGTGGATGTTTTTCAGCTCTGGGGATCCCAGCTGGCGTTAAACCTACCCACAGTTAAATCCAAGCCTAAGGACTCTTGGGAGGGTAGGTTTTTTCTTCTATTGGGACTGTGTAACACAGTTTTCAATTTCTTTGGTCCTGCAGGAGTTTATATTAAATTCACAGCTCAGGGGACAGCGCTGAGGGCATTTTGAGCTTACAGATTTTGCTCAGAAGGAAGTTGGATCAAGGTGAAGGAAATACAAACCGCAATATTCAAATATTTGTGGTTGATACACTGAGATACAAACATGGATCTGTCGGGTTTGTGGATATGTGGACACATCCACACCTGTGCTCCACAGGCTGTTTGCATCCAGAGGGTGACAGCCACGGAGGGACAATAACAGCCGATCTTTTCCATCAAACACCTCTGCAAAACAGAGCTTTTGTGATCCCTTGGTGGACGGGAATGGCTGGAGCCTCCCAGTGGGGCAGGGAAACATTCCTGCCTCCCTGAGGTGGGTGGGAAAGCAGAGGCACAGCCACGACAGCCCTGCACAGGCAAGTCCAGGCAGCCCTGAGCCCTGGTCACATACACCCTGCACTCTCCCCACCCAGGCAGTGCCTTTGCCACGGGAATTCAACCCTTTGCAGCCCACTTGCCAAGGGCAGCTGGTGTTTGTCACCTCTGAAACCCACGGGCTGAGCACATTTCACACACAGCCTTGAGCCCTTGCCTGTCCCCGTTCTCCTGACTGGGGTGGCGACACGGCCAGGAAGGTCTGGTGGCGTTCACACGTCCATCCAACTTTAGATTTTAGCACTTCACCCCCTCAGCCCTGCACAAGACCCCTCTGGGGACGAGCCGGGTCTATGTGTCAGCCACGGGGACGTGGCTTTTGCGTGCTGTGACGCGACCCAAGAATCACAAAGCCAAACAGGCCGGCCTTCCCCGGGCGCTGGGATTTGCCATAGCTGGGTGAACAGCTTAATTGGGTTATTAACACGTCTCCACGCTGACATCAGGAGCATTGCAGGCTGTGTAAACAGGCTGGGACAAACAGCCCTGCCAAGGTGCTGCAGGCGGATGGGAACAGCTCTCTCCCAGCCCTCTGGGAGCCCCAGGATTTGCTGCTGTCTTTGCATCCCTGAGGTTCAAGAGGGAGGAAAATCTCAGCTCATTTCTGAGCTGAAGACAGGATTTGGTCCACACCAGCCTCATGTGGCCTTATTCCTCTCCAGAGCCTCCTGGGAGCTGCACTGATGTATCCTAAAATAGTGTGGAGAGCTCATTCCTACCACAGCCTGCTGTGGGTTCATCCCAGGAGGTGAAATGGGATTCACAAACATCACCAGTCCTGGTGCTGCTGCACCCACTGGGGTTCTCATCACTGCTGGGGTTCCTCCTCCTTCTCTGGGCTTCTTCCTCCTCACTCATGGTAGAAGCAAAGTGTTGTTTTTATCTTCTTTTTCAGCCAGGGTTGGGATTAAATCCTCGAGACAGTGTTTCGTGTTCAGACTCAGATGTTTATTAATTCTTATCTACGTTACAGTCTCACAAGCTGTGAGCTCTACAGCACTTCCAGCTAACAAACTAAAAATGGAGCCCTCTCTATCTCTCTACAAGGCCTTTTAAGAATAAATTAAGAAATGACACCTAGATTATTTTTACTTTTAACCCAATAACCCAACCACCCCTGGCCTACAATGCAAACTTTTCTCTCCAATTACAAAATACCACCTAAACCCCTGAAGAATAAGGTGAGAAAGAAGGACTGGTCTAAAACCAGGTCTAAAACCTCCATCTTGCTTTATGTATGTATATTGCTATATTCTAAACCCTTAAACTCTGTGTTTTCCATCCTGTGATGTCACACCCTTCTATTCAAACTCCACGTCCATAATCCCAGCGCTGTCACTCAATTTTGGGAGCCTCTTCTGTGGCCTCAGGTCAATGCAGTGTTTGCTTGGGGGTCAGTGCCTGGCAGCACAGAAAGTCTAAAATTCAGCACAGAAAGTCTAAAATGCTCACTGACCAGGGTCCCAACAGCAAAGGACTTATTTTTTTTTGTTGGAAAGGACTTTTGGGTGACTCTGTCCACGTGCACAGGGCTGTCCTGAGGCAGCAGCTCCTCCAGCACCTTTGCTCTGAGCCAGTGCCAAGATTTTGGGTGAAGCTCCGTGGCTGTCACTGCTCGTGTCCCGAGGGAGGAGAGGATTAGCAGGGCACTTCAAAGCGTTGTGTAATTGCACTTTCACTCAACTCGAAAGGCTTTGTGCGCTTGGCTTCCAAAAAGAAATGTCAGGGGAGCCTCCAGGGACAGGCGAGAGGATCCCTCTTATGGTGACACCGGGTAGAACAGAGCCCGCACCTCCTGTCCCCGCACGGGATCCGGGATCTCCTGGTGCCTGTGGGAGTGAGGGTGAATAAATCACCTCAGGATCCAGCCCCTTTGGCCTTTGGAACCTGCAGCAGGGAGCTCTCAGGGCTGCTCCTCTCTCTGGCTGAGAGGGAGCCAGGTCTCCTGTCCCTTCTTCCTCTCCAGCCACCCTTCAGGGGATGCTGGCCTGGGCTCAGAGACTTCTCCTGCCTCCCTGACCTCACATTCTGAGATGATGCCTCTCTTCTCACACATACAAAGTTACCCGAGGGAATAAATCCCTTTATTCTGTTCCTTTCGCTGCTTCTGAGTGCTCAA
Organism: Brachypodius melanocephalos; assembly: GCA_013398615.1. Taxonomy (NCBI): domain Eukaryota; kingdom Metazoa; phylum Chordata; class Aves; order Passeriformes; family Pycnonotidae; genus Brachypodius; species Brachypodius melanocephalos. The sequence continues at coordinate 2,508,613 of VZSR01000393.1, forward strand.
AGCTTGGGGCAGAGGAGCCTGGAGGTCCCACCAGCAGCTGGAGGCTCGGTGCCCACCTCTCCTCCATTCCTAAATGGAAAAAGCTATTAAAGATCACAAACGCATTGAGAAAACAGCACAACAGAGAGGAAATCAGATTCCCTTGGCTGCTATCTCATGGACTTTAACAGATTTACTGAGCTGCAGTCATAGCCATGATGGAACAATCAGCTCAGAGGACCCTGACCCTGCACCAGGTGCTGCAGGATTCACATTCTGCAGGCTCTGACGTGGAAACCAAATCATCCACCTTTGGGAGAAAGTTTCAGGTTTTTCTTCAAAAGCTGCAGACTGCAGAAAATGGCACAATCAACCACTTCAGGTGATCTTTAAGTCGATCCCATCTTGAACTTTCCCTGTTTTTTTTTCCCCCTCTTTTTCTCTAGCTCTAACTAGAAATCATCCTCTACCTCCCTCAGTTTCTGACAGTTCATCTGCTGACCAAATCCTGGCTCTAGGGATGTCCTCTTTCTTTTAATTTAATCAATCTTCTTTCTGGCGAGTGGGTTTTGAAGAGAGAATGAGCCATTCACTGAGAAAAATTAAACTGGTACATCACAGAAGATAAATATTGGGAACTGGTTTATCTGGTTTGAAAATATGCTCTGATTTTCTTCTCCCCCTGTTCCTGGTGAAGAGTGAACTGCTGTCTCTGACACTTCTTCTCATCTTGGTTGGGACTTAGAAGTGAAGAAATTGAAAAAGGAAAAAAAAAAACCAACCAAAAGAAAAACAAGGGAATGTTTTGAATGTTGGATGTTTTTGGTGGGATGCCAGTCAGAGGTGCTGGGTGAAGGCAGATGATTAAGGGTTTGCCTGGCTCATCCCCAGGCATTTTGTTCCTCCTAAATCAGCTCTGCCTCTCCTGAGTGTCAGGAGAACTCAGGGCTTGTCTGTCTTCAGAAACGCCACAAAAAACTTCTCATCTGACAAAGGTTTCCTTTGCTAACCGGGATAAAATTCACAGGATGGAGTCACCGTCAGCTCTTGCCATTCTGACTCATTAAGATATGGAAATCTGAGGGTTTTTGTTATATTAAAGGCTGCTTTTCTGCCTGGGGATCCCAAACCAGGGGTCAGTTTGTGGCATTTAAAAGTGGGCTTGCAAGTTCAGTTTAGCCATCAAGGATTTGAGGAGTTCAGTGCAAAACCACATTTTTTATGGTTTCCACCTTTTATTTTCTCCTTTGTTTCCCTTTCTTCTCTCCTCCCTGTTTTCTCAATCCTGGTGCTAATAAATTAGATTATCACTTGCTCTAGACCCTTTCATCCTTCAGAGAGCTGCACTGGAAGCTGAAATGCTGCCCCAGTTGGAGGGTTGTGATCTTTTTTAAGGCAAAGGGAGAGGGGAAATAATTTGATTCTCCTTCTTAAGAAAACCTTTGTTCAAAAAAGTCACAGGGTTGTGTGGAGTGTTCCCAATTTCTCCCATTTATGTGGGAAGAGCAGCACACCCAGAATTACCCTCAGAGTCAGGAAAAGATTTCTTCACATTTCCAATTCTGACCAAATGGGAAAAAAAAAAAAAAAAAAAAAAAAAAAAAAAAAAAAAAAGGTCCTTCCCCCTTGTTTTCCTGGCTGACTTTAACTCACAGCATTTGGGAATGGCCAGGCAGATGACAGAAAAACCTCCCCCTGCAGGTGCTGTCACACCACAGCCACTCTTGGGACTTGCTGCTTTCCTTCCCTCTTCCCAGGCTCCCAAAACCTGTTGGAGCTGCTTCCCAGGGGGTTTGGGGCAGGAAAACTCATCAGTGTCCAGCCCAGCCCTGGGGTGAGGGGCTCATCACCACGTTTTCTCACCAAACAGATGCTCAGGTCAATAAACAAACACACAAATCCGCTCAGTTGCTGGAGTTTTTGGGAGCAGAGCTCCCACAAAAAGAAGAACTCACCGGCTGTGCAGCTTTGTCAAGGACAGGGGATACTCTGCTCCCATCTGATAAGGTGAGAGGCTGTCCAAAAACAACACTGCCAGCCCCATGATCTCATCCTCCCGACCAGGAACAGTGCAAAGAAGTGAAAAATTAATGTGAAAAGAGAGAGAGATCCAGGAGAGAGAGAGAATAAACCCTGGGGAACACCGGAGTCACCGAGAGCAAGAATAAACCAGGAAAAACAAAGCTGGGCATTATGTGAGCTCCACTCCAAGCAATGGGAATCAGAATTGTGGCAGGAAGGCTGCAGGGTCAGGATGGAAGCGTTTTTAAGGAATTTTCACTTTGTCAGAACCTGTTTACACCTCCAGAGCAAAATTGTGCCACACAGAGGTGACACTCACGTGGCAGCATCACCTGCAGGACAGAGCAGGGGCTGGGAATTGCCAGGTCCCAGAGCAGGAGAATGGATAGGGAATACCCTGGATAATGAGGAGAGCCAGTAATTCTCTTTGCCCTACATGGAATGTGTCCTTTAAACTCAAAATTTAACAGGGGAAAAAAAAAAAAAGAGAGAGAGACAATTTTCACATTTTGAAATCTCAAACTTGCTTCTCGTCACAGCAGTGACAAAGTCCTAAGTTTGTTGTTGGAGTGGAAAGTCGAGGATAAGGAGATTAAAAGATCCAGCCAGAGCCACAGTTGGTAGCAGAGTTCAGAAAGCTGAAAACTTCTGTTAATCGAGTGACAAAATCATTCGTGTTCTTGTGATTTTCATCTCGAGAAACCCCAGCAAATATTACAGGGACAAAATCCCTGAGACCCTTAAATACCTCGTTAACCCACATTTGGTACCCGTAAAATCTCCATTCAGCATCAGTTTTGTGCCATTCCTCCTTGGTTTAGGAAATACTGACAGTAACCAAGCACATGTAAATAGAGAATAAATGAGAATTTTTATCCATTATGTATTTTTTAATGTTTACATTGATCTGGGAGGCTTTGTGGGTTGTAACTCTTGGTGCCTACCCAACAAGAAGGAAACATTCAGCCAGCAGCGATGGATTATATTTGCATCTGCAGCAGAGATGTTTGTGAGAGTTGCTAAAAAGATTGTTGTGCCACAGAAGGGAACAGAAAACTGACACGCTTTTAAGGCCTTTTGAACACAAGACAGAAAACAGCAGGAGGAGAAGGGTGGAAAGTTTATACAGAAATTACTTCTGAGAATCTGACACTGGCAAAACGAGAAACACATTTCCTTGGTGGAGAGAGGGTTTGGATTTGCGATGGGAGCGCAAAGTGAGGAGGAAAACGATGCATTTCCTGGAAAAGAGGATAAAAACAAAACGAGAGTTCTCACCGCGAGCAGGGGGAATAAGATGTAGGTGGGGATTCCTGGAGGAGCTGGGGATGGGGAGGAAAGGCCAGCTGAGTCCAATCAGCCCGGCCAGGATTGCCGTGCTCCTCCCGTCAGGGGCTGCTGCTTGATGTCTCTTATCTCCTGCATCAGCCGGGCCGCGTTCTTAATGAGCTGATAAATGAGACACTGAGAGCTGCGGCTTAGGGAGAATATTGTCCCCGCAGAGACCCCATTTTTCAAAGGGAACAAATGGCCTCTGGAGCTGCTGGTGACTGGGGTAACGGATGAGCTGTCTGAAGGCAGGGATTTTTTTAGGGGCATGTGGGGAAAAGGCGAGTTTTAAATGAGCTCTGATGGCAGTGGTAGGTACTGCTGAGGCACTGCAGCCGCGGGGATGGGGCTGACCCCATGTCCCGGCTGATTCCCGTGAGGAATTGTCTTGGGATGAGCGTCTGGGGATGTGTCCCGCTGCTGCTGCTTGCTTGGAAAATCCCGTGGTAGAATCATCAGGGAATGGTTCAGTTGGAAGGAGCTTTAAGCCTATCTCATCCCACCTTTGCCATGGCAGGGACACCTTCCACTGTCCCAGGCTGCTCCAAAGCCCATCCAGCCTTGGACACTTCCAGGGATCCAGGGGCAGCCACAGCTTCTCTGAGCATCCTGGACCTCCCCACCCTCACAGGGAACAATTCCTCCCAGACATCTGACTTGAATTTCCCCTCTTTCACTTTGAATTTCATTGGTGGTCTTGCACAGAGAAATCAGAAAGCCCCTGGTTAATCCTGAGCCCCTTGATTCTGAGCTCACGGGTGCAGGAAACTCTCCCACACCATCCTAAAATGTTGGAGCTGTCTGTGTGGCCAATGACACAGTGGGGAATATTTCCTTGCAAATATTGTGACGCTTCATCCAGGTGATAGAGCAAATAGGGCCAAATACCATTTCGTTAGATGGGATATTGGGAAGGAATTCTTCCCTGTGAGGATGGGCAGGCCCTGGCACAGGGTGCCCAGAGAAGCTGTGGCTGCCCCTGGATCCCTGGAAGTGCCCAAGGCCAGGCTGGACAGGGCTTGGAGCACCCTGGGATAGTGGAAGTTGTCCCTGCCATGGCAGGAGTGGCACTGGATGAGCTTTAAGGTCTCTTCCAACCCAAACCATCCCATGATTTTAAGACAGTGCAGTCTCTACTGGAGAGGCACAGCTTCATGGACACACCTAATTTCCTTCCAATCCAGAATTATTACTCCTTTCCTTCCAGAATTATTATAGCACTGGGTTTGAACAACATTAGGAAGACGATGCAATGGATACAACAAAAGCTGCAGTTATCCTGAAGGGATTTCCATGCAATAATATTCAGGCCGACACAATCAACAGAAATCTCTGAACTGTTCAAATTTCAGCCAACAAGGGCAATTAAGAAATCTTACCAAGAAATGTAACTTAACTCCTTATTAGCACTTGGATCGCTATCAGGGAAAAAAAAATAAACTACAAAAAAAAAAAAATCCAACAGCATTTTTCAAATTAGCAGCCTTGAGGGCAATATAATCCAAGTTCAGCCAGAGCGAACCGAGCAGGAATAGTTAATTTATTTCTAGGAAATTTAAGAATCCCTCATCTCCTCATCAGCAGTGAGTCGCTCGTTAAAGGAAGACAAATGCAAAGGTTAATCAGCAGAGATTCACACGGGGGGATTGCTTGGAACGAGTCCCTCCTCGGGGTCGTGTGTGAGTACCCGGCTCCGCCGGAGCGCTCCGGGATGCAGAAATGCCATCGGAAAGCTCCGCCTGGCACATCTGTCACATCTGGACACGGTGGCTCCACGATCGTGACCGGCGCTCTCGGCGCTCTGAAAAGTGTTTTTATTGCTCTCTGTTCTATCCGGCTCGGGGCCGGCGCTGATGAATGTGCCCTGTGTTGGATCTGACACCGGTCCTTGAGTGGGTTTTGGCTGGGATGTTGTGCGCTCCTGGGGAGGGGAGGCAATGCCCTCGGAGCTACGTGGCCAGGTAAACAAATCATAGGACTTTTAAAATCTTGCTAATTTTTCTTTTCTCTCTTTTTTCCCCTCTGTTTTTTAACAGGAGAACCAGCTCTGGCTGGTTCTATGGACCAGAGATTTAAAAATAGCCGGGTTCCTTCCTGTCTGAGGTAGAGAGAAAGATATAAGCCTGATTTATTGGCTGTCCAGTAGACTTTATATTCAATTTCCTCTTGTCACATTCCTATCAAGTAACTGCAGGAGTGCAGCAGAGACAGGGTGAGCCCTTACAGAATAAATACATTCATTTACATGATGAATACCCATATTCACGTGGATAAAAGTCCCTCTTCAAACACTCCAACAAAAAAATACCAGCCAAACATTGTTAGCGGCACATCGGTGCAGGGAAGCAATCTCACATGTTTTAATTCAGTATTTAAATTCACATATTTTATTCACTTTGGTAAGGATGGGCAGGTGGGATGCACTGAAATGACTGTCCTGCCACACCCCATGGAATGAGGGATAAATCCTGATTTCTGCAATACAACCACTCCTTTCCTTTCCTTTCCTTTCCTTTCCTTTCCTTTCC
>VZSR01000393.1:2524525-2555710 GCA_013398615.1 Brachypodius melanocephalos
CAGCTCAGCCTTCCCCAGGCACCAACAGGATGAGGAGGATTTTTGCTCCTCACTCTGCCAGCCAGGATGCTGCTGCTGAATGAGCAGTGCTGGGTTAAGGCTGCAGGGAACAGAGCTGAGGTCACGACTCGGGCTGGAAACCAGACAACCCTGGGCTGCAGTGGCGCTTTGCCCACAGCTGAGGAGCCTTTTCTGTCACCCTGTGCGTGCCCCATGAGAGGTGCTGAGCCCCCGATGCTGCTGCCTGCCCCTGATCCATGCCTTGGATGCCTCTCGTTATTTAATGCCCCATGCTGCTTTAAGAGCATCCTGCCCTTCCAGACCTGCTGGCGTGGCAGACACAGGGTGGTCAAGGATGTCCTGACTCACTGACCAGGACTGGCTGCCCAAGCTCTGGGAAGTGACCACGGGAACTTTGCTGGTGCTCTCCAAGCCAGCCCTCATGAGGGGTGGTCGTGTGTGGGAATTGGCTCCGGCCAAAAACGGGCTTCAAACGCTGACCTCACGGCAGCTCCTGTTTGTGCAGACACAAACAGGGGAGAATCCACTGATTGTGGCTTTCTTGGGAGTCATCTGCAGTCTGTGAGTAATGTAGACCACAAGACGAGAGAAAACTAAAAAGGGGAGTCTTAAAAAAGAAAGGAGAAAAGACAGTGGAGTCAGTGTTTTCTGCTGTGCTCTGGACATCTTGAGCAACAGCATTCCCAAAAGTCTCTGTTCAAATGAGCTGTACCAGTTTGGAAATGGAGAGCCTGGTGAAAGATGATGGTGGAAAATCCCTCTCTTTCAGGATCATCACCATTTGCATGGATTCCAGCAGAAAAATTCGAAGTGGTGGTGATTGCAGTGTGATAAACATTTGTGCTCTCATTTAAACAGTTTAAAGAACTGCACGAGCACTGGCATTAGTTGGAAAATTTCCACAGCCAAATGCAGCTCTTCCTAACTTCCTAACTACCCCCTGTCTAAAATTACCTAGGTTACGGAATATGCACTCTATATCTCCTACTATATATCCTTTATTTTCATGTTCTCTGTGGATTGTAGGGCTGGACTCAGAAATTCAGGTTTTGATTCCTGTCCCCATCCTTAAACTTCCTGTATGACCTTGGGAAAGCCTCCTTGTGCTTCCGTTTATCTCTCAGTGCTTTGGGAAAAGGAAATAAGAACACGGGATCCTCTTCTGTGGGATGCAAAACGCAGCTTATTGCCAAAATCTGAGTGAGAAAAAATGCCAATCACTTCCACAGCTGATGAAAGAGCAGAGGGACGCCACGAAACACGTTCGAAACTTTAATAATTCCCAAAGGTTCTGAAGATATTTTGGGTTTCTCACCACTAGTCAGCCTTCCTCTGCTATTTGCTCCTGGTGTCTTCCAGCAATTCCTTGTGCAGTGCTCATCGCCGCAGTCTTCATCTGGTGCCAGCTGAAATATGCAGCCGTAATAAAGACATTTTATTTCAGAGCTTCCCCTCTCTGCTCGTGCCCAGAACGTCTGAGTATCTTCCACCGTGCTTCTGCTAACAGCAGTAATAACAGTAATAAAAAAAGGCAAACAGCAGAAGAGTCCTCAGCTCGTGCTTGGTCCACACGCTGCTCGTTTGAGCTGGTTTGGGGAGGAGAGAGGGTTTTGCTGATTGGATGTTGGAGTCCTAGAAACCTAGAATTTGGGGTTTTAGTATATAACAATACGTGTGAGTCAAGATGGAGGATTTGGGGTGTTGTCTAACTCCTTCTTCTTCACCTTCTTCTTGCTTCTTCTTCCTGGGTTTGGGTGGTTTTCTGTAATTGGGTGAAAAAGGTCAGCATTGCGGGCCTTGGGTGGCCATTATTGGGCCAGAAATATAAATAATATGGGTGTCACCTCGTTATTGGGTGATTGTCACTTAAATAACCTTGGAAAGAGTTAGAAGCTCTCTGTTTTACCTTCATTTTTTAAGAGCTTACAGTGCAGTGAGTCTGTAAATAGATAAGAATTAATAAACATTCCTAGTTTGAACTCAAGCTGGGCGTTTCCCAAGTATTATTCATCCTGATCTTGGCAGGGAAGAAAAGAAGCCACAAAACTGTCACAATTGGGTTCTGCAGCTCAAGGTGTGTTTTGGGCAGAGCCCACGGGATGGACATGGGTTTGGCTGCCGCCCCTCCCTCTGGGATGATCCCTCCTTCAGGAGGTTAATGGATTTTGGGAGTGGAGCAGAGATTCAGGACCTCCAGTGGTGCCCATCCCTGTGATGTGGCTGTGGCTTCCTGTCCCCATCCTCCCCCTGGGTGGGAGCACGGCCAGGCCACCAGCGTGGGCAGCATCTCCGTGGAGCAGAACAATAAAGTCTGAGCTCCTATTCCCCAAGGGGAAACGTAAATTGCGAGATCTTGCCTAAAAATATGGATTATGAAAGTGCATCCATTTCTATTGTCTCGGCGAAACGTTGTGTTAACTGAGCTTAATCAGACACACATTATTTGCCTCTGTGGATGGAATTCTCTGGCCTGTGCTCCCCAGGTCACAGCGGATGATCTAATGGTCCCTTTGGCCCTAAAATTCCCTGAAACTATGAAACATGGGTTTCATTAATGGAGCTAGACTTTTGGAAGGGTGAAACATGAGCTACACACATCCTAATAATACATCTCTCAGATTCCTAAGGAATTTGTCCAGCTTTTTGCCAGACTGCAGCTTGTGGAGTGAGGCAGGGCCCTGATCTCTCTCCCTTGGGAACAAAGTCCTAACCCAGCTCTGCCTATGGAAAGGCAGATGTCTGCATGCTCTTGCAGGACTTTTGACCATCCAAAACCAAGCCTCTGGAGAGCTTTAATCTCCTTTTCTCTCCTTTCAGCCATGGATTGTCTAACTGCTGTTGTCCGTTTATGCATTGGGACAGATCCCAGACCAAAGTCCTGTTCCTGGCGCTTCAGTTCCTCCATTCTCTGTGGTGACCTGCCCTGACATCAAGAGAAGGACAGGAGAAGGCTTTGGGGTAACCTAATTTTGGGACATTCTCTTAGCAGTTGGACTTCATGATCCCTGTGGATCCCTTTCAGCTCACAACATCCTGTGATTCTGTTATTGGAGCCTTCCTGCATCTGAAGAGAGCCTACAAAAAAGATGGAGAGAGATGTTTCACAAGGAGCTGGAGTGACAGGACAAGGGGAATGGCTTCGCACTGGCAGAAAGTAGGCTTGGACTGGAAATTAGGATGAAATCCTCCCCTGGGAGGGTGGGCAGGCCCTGGCACAGGGTGCCCAGAGAAGCTGTGACTGCTCCTGGATCCCTGGCAGTGCCCAAGGCCAGGCTGGATGGGGCTTGGAGCACCCTGGGATGGTGGAATGTGTCCCTCCCCATGGCAGTGGGCGAGAACCAGATAATTTGTAAAATCCCATCCAACCCAGGCAATGTGAGATGAATCATCCCAGGATGATTCTGGGGTCAGGTGATTCCTGGAAATACAATCCCTGTGGATCGACTTGCATGTGATGAAGAGCTGCTGCTTGTCCCGATATCCACAATCCTGCGGAACCACACCCTGTGTTCCTCTCCTGGTTCATCCCTGAAGCAGGGCAGGACCACAGGAGGCAGCTACAGCCTGGCACACACGAGGTTAAGCACGAAGACATTCAGCAGAGCATGCCACCAGCCAGAGATGGCACCAGGGGACATTGCAGCTGTCACCTCAGAGCAGCCACATCCTCAGGAGCCAGGCTTCTTCATCCAGCTCCAGCCCTCTCTGACCTCCTTGCTGAATGCCTGTGGAGTGCACAACCACCGTGGAGAGTGTCCCAGACTCGGGAGTCGTCTAATTTGTGTGAAAGACCAAGGACAAAACAAAAAAAAAGCTGCAGAAGGATCGAATTGCAAAAGCCAGCCCCCCGGCCGGCTTGGGCAGGCTGTGATTACAGACAATACCTTCCGGATTTTCAAGAGGGAAGTGATATATCCTTCCCAGGGCAGGCCCAGGACAGCTGTCATGCTTTGTGGCTGCCCTGGGTATGCAATGATGTCATTTCAGAGAAGGAATCAAAGATTGGCTTCAGTTCGAGGAGGTTTAGTTGTTTTGGTGTTTTTTAAACTTTGCCTTCATTTCCTTTCCTTTTTTTAAATTTTTTTTTTTTTATTTTTTGCCTTAAAATTTCGCCCAGAGATGTTTCCAAACCCAAGAGCCTTCCCTCCCTTCCCCTCTCACTCTTTCCCTGCTGTCCCTTGCTGGCGCCAGGCACTGGGTCCTTACTGGGAAATGGGAAGGTCACACGGTTTGCTGTCAGCCACAGAGACCTCTTTGGCCACGGCGTGAATCACCCTGGAGAGAGGCTCATTTTCTGCACCACCTCCCGAAATGTCAGAGAAAAATAAACCCCACTGTGCGACTGCAATGAGGCATATTCTGGGCCTGTTTGTTTTGTAGGCAAAAAGCCACTACCAGCAAGCAGAGTTAGCTATAAGTTCCAAAAAAACCTCCTTTACCGAGGGTATTGTATGTGGAGGAGAGCTGCCAAATTCTCCAGGCTGGAATGCCTGTTTTCCGAGGAGCAGGCTCTTCTGGCACGTCCTGAATCCAGAGGGAGATGTGCAACCGAGCGAGTGACACGGAGACCCAGCACCAGCAAGGGGAATGTCACCATGGCAAGGGGAGAAACCAGATAAAACACCAGCCCTGAATCTCTGCCCCGCTCCCAAAATCCATTAATCTCCTGAAGGAGGGATCACCCCAGACTTGGCCTGCTGCCCAAATCCATCTTGCCTTATCACTCAGCCAAGCTGGTCCATCAACACCGGGAGTTTCCATCTCCGAGGATGGGCTGCAGGGAGCCAAAATCTGTCACCCCTTTCCTCTGCCTCATTAGACCCTGCCTTTCACAGGATGCTGGAATCAAGGCCCATGTGTTCAGGGACAGATAAATGGCCTCAGATCACCAAATAATGGGAATTCTGACACAAGGGCCTATCTGTGGGCCTGATGTTTTCACATTCCTGGTAAAACTTTACAAGGCGGGAAGGGTGATAATTAAGGAAAAGTTTTACAAAAAGCACCAACCACTTTTTCAAAAGGACTCTTGGGTGCAAGCCTGTCATCATCACTGGGGTTTGCTGAGCCTCAGCATCGGGGTTTTAATGCTGGGAAGAGCTTTTGGGGACAGCAGGGCTGCTGTGAAAGCAAGGATTCCCCGTCTCACCTGTGGGGCTGGAGGGCTTTGATGAACACATTTCTGTAGTTCACGTTAAAGTTTAGCCACCAAAGCCCACCTGCAGCTTTCAAACTGAAATATCCAAAACCATGAAACCCCTGGAGAAGCTTTATTTAAGTTTTGTAGGTGCTCACGAGGCTGAGAAGGTTTGTTTAGGTGGATTCAGCTTCACCAGCTGATGAAGAATTTGACCCCAAATTGCACGATGTAATCACACCAAGTTTGCACAAAGCATCTAGACCAGAGTCATGTTTCTGGCAGCGGAAATATATAAGGAAAATACACTTAAAATATATATATATATAAACAGGGTGAAAATGTGCGAGGCTGCCTCTAAACTCTCTCACAGCCTCCAGAATTATTCCTTGCACTAGGTGATTATGTGTATTTGTGAACTTTAACCTGCTGTTGGCCTGATCTTGGCAGAGCTGAGGTTCTTTGCTCTCCATGACTCCGGCATTCCCGTGCTGTCCCTCTGGCTATGGGAGCAGGGATCTCCTCTGGGGTCTCTCCATGAGCTCATTGACACATTTGCACTTCTGTTCCCAGATTACTCCAACACGGGCCTACCTTAATCAGCGGAGTGTCGATTCCCACACTTGGGAATGACAATCGCAGTGGTAATTTTAAAGGTATTTTTCAATCTGCGAGGAGCCAAGACCTTTTTAAAGCAGCGACATCAAGGGAATATTTGTCTTAAAAATTTCAGCAGGAGGCGACGGCTATTTGTACACTTTATGTTTCCTTTTAACTCCAGCTCCCATTTTTTTTGCCCTTGCAGGCAGGGTTTTCTGTGTAAGCAGTTGCTGTGTGACTCCTTTTCCTCTTCCCTGTAAATGCTGGGCACCTTCTAGCCCAAGAAGCCACAATTGGGAATGCATTCAGAGAACCATTAGTACAGGAAGCGGGGTCAAATCCAAAGAAACCATGAGGCAGTAAGTTGGAAAACACGGGATGAATGGCCTTTTCATAGCGCCGCTTTCAGGTGGAGTTTGTTTTTGGATTAAAGGAGTTTATTCAGGTATTCACAAATATCCCGGCTCTCTGAACTGGCTGGAATGTGGAAACCTCCAAGTCATAACCAATTGCCGTAAAAGGGATTGGCGTGTTCCAGCCAGGGAATAGAGGGATGAAAGGGTCCTAATTAGGTGACACGCCTTCAAAACGGGATGAAAGGCCCAAGACATCCTCAAAGACGAGAGCAAACATGAAAATCTCGAATCACCTCTTTCTTTACGGGCAGTCGCCGCGCTCCAAAAATGTCGGTTTCAGATGTTTTTGTGTGCGCCGAAATCCCACATGGTTTTTTCCCCCCGCTTTGCCGGCTGGGCTGGGGAGTTAAAAAATAAAAGGCCCCAACACGAGTGAAATGTGACAGGGCCTTGTTCTCTCCCCTCACAGGGGCTGCAGGAATTGCTGTGTCCTTGGGTGATATAAAAATGCTCTGAGGGGAAGTTTGGATGGTCGAGGTGTGGTGCCGTGGAAAATGCTGTCTTTGGCAAGGCTCCGCTCAGAGATATATCCATGATTTTTCCTTTTGGACGCACAAAAGAGGGAAGCTGCTGACCTGAGTTCAGCGAAATCAGGATTAGAAATCAAAGCAGAAACAACTGGAGTGGTGATCACCACAGGCATCAAATATGGATGGAGAACATCCTCGGGAGAGGAGAAAATGCAGCTTTTTTTTCCTACTAGGAGAAGTGTTGGGGTTATGTCTTTTCTTTCCACCTGAACTTCCAGGAATGGAACCTTTTAGTGACCTGCAGGTGCTGACCCTGATCTGGCTCAACAAAGACCTCGATATCTCCAGCACAAACCACCTTCGGTTTTTTGACCTGGGCTAACCCAGGTCACGTTTGCCGAGCGCTCTGAAGATGCAATTTGCAACAGAGGTGTTAATAACTGTCTCTGCAATGCAGCTCAAAATGTGGATTTAGAGCCCACTTTCAGGGCTGGGAATTAAACACTAAGTCTGGTCTTTCTGCACTCATTAGGCTCAGATTATTTCAAGCCTCATCTGCTTTGGGCTGCTGTCAGTTGAAGATTATTGTTTCCCAGCTCGGTGTTAAAAGAAATGGAAGGTTGTTGGGAGCTGGCAAGGTCTCTGGAAAGAAGTGAAACCTTCTGCCCTTCTCATCCTCAGCACATAAACACTCCTTATAAACAGCAAATATACCAGAGGAAAATCCACATTTTATACATCCTGAAGCACTTGAGCCTCTGAGGGCTCTGCATTTAGAGAAACATTCAGTAACATTCAGACATCCTTCAAAATAAAACATACTCCCATTCCTATTACATAGTGGCAAATATTTGGCACTTACTAGTAGTGCCTGAATTATCTTTTTTTTCCCCCCCACATGGCACACACCTCGTTCTTCCAAACCTCACAGAGCGTCCTTTTCCCCTCCCACAGGTGCACAGACATGGAGGGACGCAAGGATTCAAGCCCAGCCTTGGGATCTGCCTTGGATGTGGACTGCTGCTGGCAGGAAAGCAATGTTTGAAAGGATATTATTGCTGAATTTATTACAACGGGGTAGGATGTGTGCATTTTTATGCAGGGTTTTTTGCTCTGACCGAGATGCTGACCCAAATTCCATTTTGGTTCTCGTATCAACAATTGTTGGGTGCAGCCAGCCAACATTTTTTTGATGGAGCAATTTTCTACCCGCACTGGAATGCTGTCTAAATTACATATGAAATGCAGGAATTTGGGATAAATTTACAACTCCCCAAAAGGTGAGATATCGGATTTTGGCTTTCCCACTTCTTTTTAATAACGGCAAAGTCATTTTAATTTAGTGCCACAGAGAAATTTCGTTTTGATTTTCTTCCTTTGACTCATTTGGGTCAAGCAGTCCATTATATTTAATAGCATATTATTTTTACATTATGTTACATGTTCCTGGGGCCAACACTGGCACGCAGGGTGGAAACTTGTCCCTTCCACTTCTCTGCATCCTTTGGTGGTTTCCATTAGCTCCACGCTGCTGAAAGCAGCTCTGCTGCTCCCTTTGCTGGGGCTTTTGAAAAGGTTTCTCTTGGAGATGCTCTGCTGCACTTTTCCAAGGCTCAGCCTGTGGGTGGTTGTGTCCAGCTTGGCAGAAGCCGAGTGCTGGTTCCTGGTGTTTAAATCTCCACAAAGATGCTCCATGTTCTCCCTCCTGGGTTCACAGCTGGAGATGAGCAGACTGTGGACCCCTAGGAAAGATTTTTTTTTCCCCCCCACACTGGCTCAAATCCTCTCCTGGTGTAAGGCCCTGCTTCCAGCTCCTGCAGTGTTTAGCATTTATCTGGCAGCTCCTTCCAGCTTCACCAGCAGAATTCAGCGCTGTGTTATCCAGCATGAGTGCCTCCCAAATACTCAGCTATCCAGAAAAAAAAAAAAAAAAAAGCTGGAAGAGGAAGAAATCTCAAATCTCTTTGCTGGTGATGAAATCTTTCCACACTCTGCCCTGACCTCTTTGCAGTCTTTTCCTCCTTGTTTTTTTTTCCTCTTGGAGAGCATCTCCTTTCCTGCCTGAGCTCTCACAGCCCCAGATTTGAACTGCTGAGAGAATGGCTGTGCTGAACAGTCTGAGCTTCACCCTGAGGCTGCCCCTCTTTGTATTTCTTGTGTTGCTAAGTTTAGGAAGTGCCACCCTCAGACCTTCCAGCCCTGCTGTCACCTACTCCTCCTCCTCCTCGGGTCACCCGGCCAATCCTGCTCTGCCCAGGGAGGTGTGTGCTGGCATTTCCTCCTGCACAGGAAACTCTTCTTATTCCTCAACCTCTTTGCCTCTCCCAGGAGCTCCAGTTTTGGGAGCTGTTGCTGCATTCTGAGGGATTTTCATTCTATAAGATTCTATAAATGGTCGGGTTGCACAAAGGGCTTATTCAAGATAAAAAAGCCGCGCTTAAATGGCGGCTTAGGTTGGATTAGGGGGTACGTGATGGAAAACAAAGAGGTGCATTTTGTCTGAAAAGAAAATAAAAATAAATTCGTGCCCCGGCTGACTGTGCGTTGAGATCACTTAAATCACTTAAACTGTGCTGGGTTTTGCACACTGGTGGTGGCTGTGTGAGACCTTAAGAGAAAAAGTTGAGACCCTGCTGGTTTTGAAAGGAATTGGTGAAAAAAAGACAATTTACTTGCTTCAAGAAAGAGACAAACAGAAAACAAAATAAAACAAAAAAAGGGCAGATAATTTTCCATCTGCTCATGGTGCCCACAGAGGCGTTTGCAAGCGTTTAGAAAAATCTGGTGGCTCAGAACTCTGGAGATTTTAGAAACTGCACTGAAGCTGTTCTGGAGAGAGCTCTGTGTAAGGATAATATGAGCTGCTCTGAATTCCTCATGGTTCCCATGGGCTCTGGAAAATCCATGGGGCTGTCATCCATGGGGCTGTCACTTGAGCACCTCATTTATCTACAGCAAAAATCACTCTGAAAACAGAAATCCAATTTGTTAAATTCCTATTCCTCGAAGGCTTCTTGAGCTTTGTGGAAGTAGTAAAGGACCCTTTCTGACAGTTCTTCCAACATCCTTCTGCGAGAGCAGGCTTTACTGAGTGAGGAACGTTGCTATTATTAAATGAATTTATCTCATAAATGTGGAAAGCGCTACTCAAAGAGGATATTTCAAGTCCACTGAAATGCTTCATGGCAAAAGAACAGACCTGAGTGGAAGCCCCTTCTAACAGCGACCTTCTCCTACCCCAGGCTGCTCCAAGCCCTGACCAACCTGGCCTTGGACACTTCCAGGGATCCAGGGGCAGCCCCAGCTTCTCTGGGTGCCCTGTGCCAGGGCCTCAGCACACTCAAAGTGCTTGGGGGGTGCAAAGTTTGCAGATTCACGGGCACCTCAAAAAAAAAACTTGAGACATCAAATTTTATCTTTAAAAGGTTTGGTTGCGCAGGTGGAGGGTGGAAGTTGGGCTGGGGCAGATTTATCCCCCTACCCAACACCAGCACACGGTGCAGGGGCTCCTTGCCTGGTGGGAGCCGTGTCCTCCCTCGCTCCAGACGCGGAATGTGCAGCCCAGCTGGAGCAAAGGGATGCATAAACACAGCAGGAGCCATCTGTAATGTGAAAATGGGGAGCTGGGCACCTACAGGGCCATTGTGCATTGAATGCACCGTGCTGGCCGGGCAGCCTGAATAATTGCACACATTGATATGGGGAACCAGCGAGGCAGGCAGGGGTTTGCTTTTAACGCAGACCAACGGCTTCCTGTTTTGGAAATCTTGCCTCTTTCGGTGCACAAATGCATAGTTTTGTATGTGCATAATTTGTGGCTGTAATTTTAGAGCCTCATTAAATAACTTGGCTGTGGAAATCAAAATTGCCTTTCATCAAAATCCAGCGAGAGCTGGACCGGTTCTGTCCATCACAGCAGCCCCTTCTGGTCTTCGTTACGGGGCTGAAAAAGCACAAATGCAAATGGGGCTGGGGATCTGTAGCACAGGAGGGAGGGAAAGGGAGCTTGGAAGAGGGAATGGTGCTGGCAGCAGGTTTCCAAGCTGGTCCTCTGAGGAGAAATGAGAGCTGCTCTGTTTTGCTGCCCGGGCGGGAAAGCAAAGGAAAGCCCTGAGGGAAGGGTTGGAGTGGGGCTGCCCAGGATCCTGTGACACATCCAGGGGCCCTGTGGTGCCCTGCACTGCTCAGGGGACTTTCTGCCACCTCCGCCCAGCAAATCCAGGCCTGGCACCCAAGCACCGAAAGCCTGCAGGTGCCATCAACCCAACACTTCCATTTCTGGCCGCCCCGAGTATTTGCAGTGGAAATTTCTGGAAGGAGGGCCAGGCCTTGATGCCATTTCTGGAGTTGTTCCCTTCACGTTGGAGAACACTGTGAAATAACTCAACAGCTCAGAAAATTCAGATTTATTGTCAGTGTTACGTGGTAGGAATGAGAGTGAGAAATTAGTGCAGGTGAAGATGGGGAGAGGCAGAAGCTCTTTGATGTCCTACAACATTGTGCCAAGTCAAGCAGAGATTTCTTTAGGAATTTTGTTTTAACCTTTATATAAAAATATTATCCCGTTGCTTCTTTTTGGTGGGATTGACACTGAAATGAAGGCAACTTTGACACAAGAAGGGAAATCTGCTCTCTGCTGCAGCAGAGCTGCTTGGTTTGTGCCCCGCGCTCTTGCAGCTGATCAAAAACTCAGGAATTTTCTGGGACTTCATCTTTATTCTGCACCGCAGCAGCACAGCCTCCTTCCCTCTCCCACCCTCCCTTCTGCAATGATATTTATTTGCAGAAAAGAGGATTGGAAAGAAGGAAAAACAATTTCAAAAGGTCCAATGTCCAAAGAAAAAGTTTCGAGAAGGGAGACAAATGAAGAGATAAGACAGATGCTGTTTCCTGTGCAAGGGGAGACGGCTCTTTGGCAGCTGAAGGAGAAGAGGTGGGATTCCCCCTTCCTCTGATCCCTTCCATTTGGGGTTTCAGGTGTCTCCTTCAGAAACCCAGAGGTCACGCAGGGGACAGCAGAAGGGCCACGGGGCTGTCGACGTGTCATCTATTCAAAGACCTCTGACAGAGATAAGAACGCGGCGGAGGTGTGACGGCAGTGTCACCTCGGAGCCACCGCAGCTCACAGCCACTTCAAAGGCGGGTGGGACCGTCCCGGAGAAGCAGCCAGGCATCGGGGTTGAAAGCTCGGTGATGAGTTCTGGTGTTCCCCCTGGGCCTGTGAAAAGGGGCAGGAGGGGCCCTCACACTGCAAGGTGATGGTTTAAAGGGATGCTTTTCCTCCCTCTGAGAGTGATGATCCACTGGGAAAGCTCCTTCTCAAAGCCAACACGATGCACCACTCGCCAAGGCTGCTCCAGCCCCATGAGAAAGGGGGAAATGCAGCAAGGGACTGAGATATCCAAGAGATATCCAAGAATTCCAGAGATATCCAAGATGGGAAGCAGCTCACAGGGTGCCTTGTCCTGCTGACATCCATGGACCTGACCAGATTAACTCTGTGTTTCCCTGATGAGACGTTGCAGCTGGTGCCACTGGAGAGCTGCAGGACACATGAGAACTTGTTCACCGTGGTGAGGTCACCAGCTTCCAAACCAGAGGAGCTACAACTCCTGTCAGCACACACCCAAACTCTTCATTTCTTCCTGTTTTGATTTTTCTTTCCCCTCAGTTTTCTTTTTTTTTTTTTTTTGTTTCTTATGTGCCAAGTCCATCCCTCAGCATCTCCACGCTAGCCCCTGGACTTGTCCAAACAGCAAAGGAAGCAGAAATGGCTCCAAGCTTTTATCTGTGCTTTCAAAAGGATGCAAATCAGGAAACTCAACCTCAAAAGCTCGGGCTGGAAAGAGCATCCTCCCCACTGCAAAACATTTCACCTTTAATATATTCGAACCAGCCTATGAGACCATTTCTCCTGCCAAGACAACTTTTCCTCATTAACTGTTGTGTTCCAGGAACCTCTTGGCTTATTCTGCAATTTTCAGCACTGAAGCAGAACACAAATGTCCAGCTCAGGATGAGAAATTAAATCACATTTCAACACCTTGGCAGATGCTAAATGCTGATAAGGATGCAAATCCCTTGAAGGAAAAATCACTGCACCAGGGATTTTTGAAAACAACCTGTGAAGGGAAAATCCTCCTGAGGGTTGAGTTTACACCTGTCCCTGTCATCCTGGGGCTGCCATGGAATTCTGGTGCCATATTAATGCTGGTCTCCATGGATTTTAGCTCATACTGGTGCTCGTGGCTGTAAAATGGGGATGTCATGGACAGTCCAAGAGATGTTCAGCATTGAAAACTAAATCTCCATGCGATTGCTGATCGTGGTGCCAGATCCACCTGATGAGAGGGAGTGAGGTTGTACCTGGATTTCTCATCAGCTCCTGTTCAACTCAGCTAAGAAAACGGACAAGAAACTCTTCTATCCTACTAATGATGATTTATTCCCATTGACACTCAGATATTGGATGATGTCCACTCTATTGTAGCATGAAGGGTGAGTCATGGGAGGAAAGGGACTGGAAAAACCCAGTCCTTAAAACCTGATTTCTAACTCTGAGACACTTCCATGAGTTGCCCACACATCCATGCAGGTTTTTGGTAGATGTTTTTATGCTGGTGTAGAAATTTAGCCTTGACCTAAAAACTTCGAGCAAAGCATCCCCGCATCTCAATTTTCCCCCATGTAAAAATAGGGCAAGAAACAGAAATCCTTGAGGGGCAGGTGCTGTGGAAATTTGCTGAAGGGCTGGGATCGTGCCCTTGGCTGAAGTGTCCCTGCTGTGCCGGAGGGAGGCTTTAAACCGGGACAGGGCAGGAAGCTGTGGGAAGGCTGACTTTAATCTGCTCCGTGTGTGAGTCACAGCCCTGAATCTCCACATCTTCCGAGGGTTTTGTGCTGCTGCCACGTTGGCTACGAGCAGCCAGCTCTCTGCTTTGCCCAATTCCGTTTGTGTCAGGGCCAGTTTGGGGCTTTTTCACGTGTTCTGATGGGATAAAACTGGTTGGGGTTGCTTCCCAGAGAGGTTTGAGGGCTACCTCGGTCTCTGTTTCCATCTAGACAGCTCAAAAGAGAGAGTTTGTTTAGAGTGGAGCCACACATAAACAAATCCACGGAAATAAAGGAATCAAAATGCCAGCAGCCAGCGAGAAGCCTTTGCCGTCATCTCCTTTCTTAATCTGATTTTGCAACTGCAAAAATGTGGTGGAAATGGCGACCTGGCAGGAGGAACGGGCTGAGCTCCTCAGATAGGGAGCTGGGGATGTCTGCCACCATCAGGGCTCTATAAATCTCAGCGTGTCTCTGCTAATTACTCCAACAGGAAGGTGTTTAATTGCGTGGCCAGGATACCCCGCCTGACACGGGCACACAGCACCCCCAGCACTAACCCTAACCTGGTTATCTGCCTTTGTTCCTGGACTAGTTAAATATAGACCAGCCAGACAGATCTGTCTGACCCAACAGGGAACTCTCCTGTGGGAAAATAACCTGGGCTTGAACCAGTGCTGCCTTGGAGTGGGTTTTACACCCTTTTTCTTCCTGATCATGTGCAATTTGTTAATTTGATGTCGTTTATTTCACTGATTTTTGCCACGTTCAGGCCTGGGTGTGATTTATTTCAGAGGGGTGTTGCTGTGTTCATGCCACTCTCTCCTTCTGCAGATTTGCCCTGCCTAAATACAGCTTTTTAAGGATATATTAGACGGATGTAAATCCACGTAAGAAGCAAAAAACCCTCCTTTTCAGCTTTGATGGTGGCCATGATCCCAATTAAATGTTGTCAGGGACTGGACTTGGCACTCAGCTGACAGACTGGCCATCAAAGGTTGAGCTTGATGATTTTAGCTTGAGGATTTTCCAGCCTAAAAGACTTTGATGCTGTGGTCACACTGAGGATCTCGGTTTGACCCTGCTGCATTTTGAGAGCTTTCTGTGGACACAGAGACATCGTGGCAGCCCTGGGTGCTGAGTCCTCAGTGCCACCTGATTTCCCCTAAATGTCCTTGTCCTGGGCTGCGTTGCTGGCTCAGGTATCACAGAATTATAAAATTATTAAGGCTGGAAGAGATCTCCAAGGTCATTAAGTCCAAGTTTCACCACACAGCCTGGGAGCTCAGCTCTTCCTGGGTGTTTTATGGCTCTCTGCTAAAAGTTTCCCTTTGACTCCAAATCCCAGCCTTGCAAATCCTCCTTCCCATGAGGATCCCAACCATCTCACCTTTGTTTTCTCCTCTGATGGATGCTAAAAGTGATTTACTCTGAAATATATCTGCCTGCAGCTGTATGGAAATTAATTTAAGGACAGGAAATCTTCCCAGAAGTACTGATACCTGACTGGCCACCTTTTGGATTTTTTTTAACATATTTCACTTTGCTCATATTCCCTGATTTATGGGGGCATCCTGATGGATGTGGTGTAGAAGGGACACAGCCCAAATTGTTGAGATGACATATATGAATGAATTTATTTAGCTGTGAATAGTGACAAAAGAGGGAGAACTGCAAAGGGAAGCTCTGTCAGTTCAGTGTTTTGTGCATCCTCTCCCTCCCTCCTCTCCCTCCCCACATCCCCACACATATTCCTTACAACCATCAGTTGTGTTTGATCCTATGGGCAACTTCTTGAAATTGTTGCTACTTTTTTAAATTAACAAAGCAAACAGGGAAAATCAGAGGGTTTGGCAGGGGACAGAGAAACCACATTTCTCCCTTCTCTTAGCTACATGTCATAACAAAACCCTGGGCCAGAGAATTAAGAAATTTTCTAAAAATGTCCCTGTGATAGTTGCCAGGGTATCTGTCTGTCTGAGCATACACATGAGCATATCTGCAGGAGTTGTTTAATGCTTTATTTTAAAATAAATGGGTTCCTTTCTTTATTATCTGAAGCATCATCAGTGGATGCTAAGGAAAGCGAGATCTGCTTTTCCTTGGGAGATGAGAAACCGCTGTAAATGTGCACAGAGATAAGAAAGAAGGGATCTTGTCCCTCTGGAATGTGTTTTGAGGGACACCCGGGTGAGTTCAGCAGGCTGCAGAGGGTCATGCAAAGGGTTAAAATGTTACCAGCCCCTCTCTGAGCCAGGCTCACCTTTGGGGCACTGCAAGCAGGGCTGGCTGTGCTGCCAAGAAAAGGCTTTAACCTAACTCAAGACCAGGAGAGAAGCTTGTGAAATGAACTGTTTCACTTTTCTGAGTGCTGCAATTGTTTGCTTTTCTTCTTTTTTAGTGTTTTCTACAGATGCACTGCTGTTCCCACCAGTGGGATGACTCCCCTCACCTCAGCAGGTTTCTCCACCATCCTTAACCCCACAGAAAATCCTATTACAGATCACACACATATTATCTTAAAAAAATTAACTTCAAATTCTCGTGCAGTGCGAGAAAACTGGAGGATCAATTACGAAAAAGCACATTATACCACAGAATTCACAGCATTGCAATGAAATCTCCCCAAATATCATCCCTGAGAGTGAGCTCAGTGTGTCGTAACACGGCTGCCTGTCCAACAGCCAGCTAATATCATCTCTTAGGAATTTATTATGAGTGTTCTAGGCCCTGTAACTTTTTTTATGTCAGGTTGTTAATCGCAGCAAGCAGGATGTGTCGAATGCACGTTTGGGTAGGAAAGATTAATTCCACCCTGGCATTTGCCACTCAAAGCTTTTTTTGGGGGAAAGGAATATCCTTATCTGATGCCATCGGTGCTGCTGGCTCAGTGCGTCCAAAGGGATGCAGGAAATAAGACAACAGTTTATATGGAAGTGTTTTGGAGTCGGGAGGTGTCATAAAGTTGTTTTTGGGAATAGCCACGCTCAGCCCCCACGCTGTATTTTTCAGTGCCCAGCGCGCATTTCCCTCTGATCCATCTTTCCGTCTGTCTGCTCGGTTTAATTGCTCCGCCGTGGGCTTTAGACTGTTTCTCACTGTATTATTTTAATGATCCTTTGACTGACTCAGGCTGGAGGAATCCCATAAACTCCAGTGACACTGGGGGTGATGCGGACGGGCACAAATCAGGCTGCAGCCTCGCTCACAATCCTTCCCGAGACTCCCAGGGGAAGACAAACAGTTTCAAGGTTTGACATTAAAAAATTTGGCTGTGGCTTGAGCTGAGCCCTACGAAGAATCCCCACAGATGGATCTCTGTGGTCCAGCTGATAGAAGGGTTCCAACAGCTTTTCTAGCTTGACCATGACCATTTTTGCTTGAAAAGCATAAAACATCTCTGGCAGCGTTGGTGCCGGGCAGCTCTGGAGCGAACACGGGAGGTGGCAGCGACAGGGGAGGGAAGGACAGCCAGTTCCAACATGTTTTTCTGTCCAGAGAGGGGACATGCATATCACAGAAATTCACTGAGCCAACCCAGAAATCAAAGCACTTTTGGCAAGGGAGGGAAGGACAGAAAAGCAGCTTCACCTGCTGCTGTCTTCAGGACAAAGCTCTGAACAGAGCAGCGTGGGGCACACTGGCACAGGCTGGGCACAGCTGGAGCTGAGGCACAGGTTTTGGTGGGATGCTCTTGGCCAGCTGTGGGGTTGCACAGCTCTCTGAGCACTAATGCAGTAGCTGGGTGAGTCCAGAGATGCATTTCTTGCAGTCAACATCGTGGTGCCTGACACGGCTTCACTGCGCATTTCTCTGTCGCTTGGAACAAACAGCTCTGTCACCTCTGATTGTAATTATTTGTTCCTCCAAATAACTGGAGGTGCCTGTGGAGTGTCTGGGATGAGTGCTGGGTCTTGTGCAGGTTATGGGGCAGGAGGGACCTTGACTGGTGCTGGTGGTGCCAGGAGATGTGGGCAGAAGGGGTGGCAGCCCGTGTCAGAGCAGGGCTCTGGATGTCACAGGGGAAAAGAGGGGACACTGCAGCTGTGCCCTGTGGCTCCAGCTTGTGCGAGGCTCAGCCTGGCTCATTGTTTTGGGCAGGAGCAGCAGATGAGCTGAGATGTGGAGGGTGACACCAGCTTTGGGATTTCTGCTGGGGTTTCAGTGCTGGGTTCGTGCAGACGAATTTTATGGCACGTAACTTTGGGCACAAAAACTCCCGCTGGGCTGGCAGAATTGTGGAATCCCTGAGGTTGGAAAAGAGCTCTGAGATCATCCAGCCCAACCTTTGAACGATCGCCACCTTGTCAGCTGCACCAGAGCACACCCAGTGGTTTCTTCAACACTTCCAGGGAAGGTGACTCCACCACATCCCTGGGCAGCCCTTCCTGTGCTTGACATTTTATTGCACTAGGCAGAGTTTGGGAAGGGGTTTTGTGGCACCTGATTTGGGGCTGAGACACCCCAATATCTGCAGAGATGTTGATCAAGGGTTAAAACCATCCTGGTGGGGTTTAGTGCTCATTGCAGTCAAACATGAGGGAGGGAGAGGAGGGTCCAACCATGCTGCCCACCCTGGTGGGAGTTTGCCAGCTCCTGTAGGGCTGGTGGGCCTGGTTTATTCCAACACACTCGAAATCTGAATCATGGTTATTATTTATGCATCGGTATTAGCAGCAATTCTGCTTTTATTTTTTCCCCTTCTGAAACTTGTCCTAAAGAACAGAAAGAGATAGATATAAGTAACACATTTTCAAATGTTCCTTCCTAGCGAATTACTTGGCCTGACATTGGAAATGAATTATTTTCCGTTGTACCAGTGACCCCTGTTGTGTGTTCTATTAACACCACATGTTAAACTTTTATATTTTTAGTAAACCATGACCTTGTACATTCTCTGTCATTTCCCACTGGCACCAGTACAGCACATGTGGTATGAAAGTTAACGGTTTTCATTTGTACACAGAGCTTTTCTATCTCAGCCTTGTATGAAAACACACAGGTCATGGTAATCAGGGCATCCCAGGATTTCACCAGCTACAAACAGTCACAATAAAGTGGATGTGTTTCCCCCCGAAAAAACATATTTTTGGCATCCTGCTTTCTTCTGTGTTGTGCAAATCCAGATGAAAATGGGATCTTGAAAGGCTGTGTTAAGTTTTTTGATCGTGCTAATCCAAACAACTGTCTCCAACACATGCACGAGCAGGAGGAAGTCTATAAAATGTCAGGTTTGGTCTAAATATCTGCAGAACAAATGTGGCTCAGGAACATGACCAAGTGTGCAGGACTCTTCAGATAAAAGATGATGTCACAGGGGTTTGGTATTTTATTTCATCAAATGGTAACATTGCCCTAGACATCTAAAAAATTATGGATGATTTATGGATAGAGCCCAGGCTGTGGAAGAGAGAATAATTCCTTCCAGTTGCCCAAATATTTATTTTAATTTTTTCTACTCTTTTTCTTTTTATCTTTTTTTTTTTTTTTTTTTTTTTTTTTTGTAGCCTGGGCTTTTTAGATGTGAGGTTTAGGTGCACTGGGGTGTGCTCTCAGCTCCTGCCTGCTCACACAGAAAAATGTGCCCACATGTGGAAACACTGACCTGTGTGGTCATTTGGGGTTTTTTTCCCTGAAATCCAGCCTGTCCTGGTGGCATTTCCAGCACTGATCCCTCGCTTTTCCTGGGCTGATCCACAGAGATTCCTGAAACATTGACAATAGGAACTCACACCTTGGCACAGCTGCCCATAAAAGCCATGTGGATGTGGCCCTTGGGGACGTGGGTTAGTGGTGGCCTTGGCAAGGCTGGGTGAAGGGTTGGACTTGATGATCTAAGAGGGCTTTTACAGCCTTGAGGATTTTGTGTTTAAACACAAAAAGGGCCAAGTTTGAGGTCAGGTTGAGGTTTCCTCAGCTGCTTTGCGGGACTCAAGGTCAAGACATGGAGCATCATCCAGCAAGGAGAGCTTTGCAGGTTTCCATGATCACACAGCAGCAGGGAATGAAATGGGAAAAAAAAAAAAAAAAAAAAAAAAAAAAAAAAAAAAAAAAAAAAAAGTGGAATTTCATGGACTCACAGGATGGTTTGGGTGGGAAGGGATCTTAAAGATTATTCAGCCATGAGCAGGGACACCTCCCACTATCCCAGGGTGCTCCAAGCCCCATCCAAGCTGGCCTTGGACACTTCCAGGGATCCAGGGGCAGCCACAGCTGCTCTGGGCACCCTGTGCCTCACCCCCTGCCATATTCACCTGTCACACATCAGCATTTCCTCCCCTTTCCCTGCTGAACCTCAGTGATTTCTCCACCTGGAGATCTCATATCCCACATCAGGATCTCCAGCACCTTCCCCATTGATTCCGGCAGTGTAATCCTGCTTGGAGCTGTGCTCTTCCAGGATTCCACCTGCTCTTTGCTTCCCTCTCTTTCCCACCCCTCCCCTGCAGACTGGCACCACCTCTCAGCCCTGGGAATGCTCTGGGTCATTGCTGGGGACAGGGACAGTTGTCCCTTGCTGTCCCAGAGCTCCAAGATGCTGCCTCAGACTTCCAGGCTGGCAGCTTCCACCATGACATAATCCCGTTTGTGATGTAACTCCACGTCTGCCAGGACAAACTTCCAGTGTTTGGCTGGGGCCCAGCCAGGCTCACATTCTATTTATGACAAATAACTATTGTCTCAACAATCCCATAAAGATTTCCTTTCGTCTCCTCCTGGTGAGTGGCCGTTGTGGCACGATCAGGGTGTTTCTAACAAAGAAAAAAGCACATTTCTGATATAAGACATTAAAATAAATTGTGTTTGCACTCATCCTCTGTGGTAAATGGGGATTTGCACTTTAGGATTTTATTCAGAGCTGGTTGTCCCAGAACTCAAGTCAGGAAACAAGAATTGAGAGGAGCAGGTAGGTGGAGAACAAATATATGGGGAAAAATCCTGACTGCTCAAAGGTTTGCCCTGGTTCTGGGGTGCTTCCTCTCCAAATCTTTTGCTGGGTTCATATTTATGCTTCAGATTTGCCAAGGAAATAACTCCTGAATTTTCTGCATTCCTGATTCCCTTGCAGCCTTAGAAAGTCCTGGAAAAGGTGCACCCATGGTAATAACCAATGAAGAAGATTTTTTTAAAAAAATTCAGTTAATATATAAAATATATGTAAGATGTTACATGTTATATGTTATATATAATATAATATAATATAATATAATATAATATTATATTATATTATATTATATATATTATATAATATTATATATATTATATTATATTATATTGTATTATATTATATTATATTATATTATATTAATTACATAATATATGATATATGATATATGATATATGATATATCATATATCATATATTATATAAATTTTTAGTTATCAGTATCTAGAAGTTAATAAATGAAGGGATTTCAGCATCTCTTCTGTGTAATGACAAACAAACCAACCCAGCTCCATTTATTTGCCAGCTCTGTAATTGTGACCTGTCAGGGATGGGGAGAAATCTCCTGTCAGCAGAGATGATGAGAAGGATGGAAGGGAGAACACAGGCAGGAAGTGATGAAGAGGAAATGTAGCAGAGAGAAAAAAAAATCAAACTAAGAAGATTACAGGGGAAAAAACCCTTGGAAACAAGGCTGAGGAGGAAATGGGAGACAGAACTGTGGTTATGTACGAAATGTCGGGGAGTCACCCCTCCAAGGGGAATATTTGTGTTTGTGGGAGGAATGATACAATTTTTAATTTCCAAATTAAATTCCAAATTCATTAATTGAAATTACTGAAAAAAAAAATGAAAAAAAAAGAAAAAACTGAACCATTGGTGGCAAAACAAAAGGCATGGGCTGAAATGATAGGAAAGAGCTGTTTATAAAAGGGAGCTGCTTTGTGGGATTGCAGAAATGCCTGCCAGCTGAGGTGTTGGCTGTACCTGCAGCAGGTGTAGCAGAGCCTGATGTTCAGATTTCAAACTGCTCCGTGCTTGAGGATCTCTGGGAAGAGCAGAGGATGCGCGGATCTCTTTGCTGGGTCTGCTGGAGCCTTTCTGAAAGTGATGCTGGCAGCAAATCCACCCCTTCCCTACACAAATCCCAAACTGTCTCCGTGGGCCGTTTCACCCTGGAATGTCCATGCCGGGCTCTGCCAGGGCAGGATTTAGAGCTTCTAAACCAAGGGATTCCCTCATCTGGGGCTTTCCCCAGTCTGGGGGTTGAATATCCATCCCCAGAGGATCCCTGGAGCACCGGTGGGCTCTCTCCAAGGGCAACTCCCTGCCTCCAGTGACACAAACCACAGCAGGAGTTGATGGATACCAGAGCAGCCAGGCAGGCAGACACTGGCTGGCTTTTCCACTGGAGCTCTCCCCCTGCTATTATTTATATTCCATTTCACTTGCTCACACGTAACCCAAAACCAGCCCCAAATTCGGCAGCCCCATCCAGCCGTGGGCCAATTAGGCTGGAGTAGCCCTCTCTCCCTTTCTTTCTGCCTCTCTCCCTCTCTCTGCCGTGGTTTCTGCAGGCAGGAATAAGGCTGGCTATTGTTGGTGGTGGCCCAGCAAAGCCTGGGTGCCAGTTCAGTGGCTGAATGTGGGCCCTGTTTGTTTTTTTTCACTGTGGCAATTTTGGAGGGGTCGGGAGAGCTGTTAAAATTGGCGTCAAGAATTTCGGCCGCAGAGAAGGTTCCTTTCACCTCGCTCTTCAAAAAGCCTGTTGTTTCCCCAGAGCAGCCAGCCCTGCCTGAAAACCTCAGTGTCCATCTGGGAATTAAAAATCACCCTCTTCAGACCCCCAGAATGAGGCTTGGACAGGTTTTGGTGGGCTCGGGCTCATTTGCACGGGTGTGGATGGCACCTGCCAAGGAGGGAGAGCAGCAAAATCCATCCCTTGGAAAGGCTGAGCAAACCCAGCCAGGCTGGAGAGGGACTGGAGGGGATGGTGCTGCTCCAAGAGGATGCCAGGAGGATACAAATCTCCACCTCGGCATCCAAAGAAATAAACATTCCCTTCAGTTCTGACGGCTCTTGACACCCCAGGGTCTGGGCAGCGTCAGGAGGGAGGAAGGTGATGCTTTCTGACAGCTCAGCCTGACATCTGGCCACATCCCCTGGCCCAGGAGTGGAAAGAAACAGGGATTCCCTAAATATTTGGCAGCAGTAAAATGGGATTCTTCACAAGTGCTCCCTGTCCTACAGGATCTGTCCCAGGCTCTGGCTGAGCCCCTGCTGTGGGCAGAGGGTTTTGGGTTGGGCTCTTTGCTGTGTTTTGGAAAACGAGTGGCAGATAAGGAGTTTGGAGATTCGAGGATCAGCCGGGTTCCTCCAAAGCTGCTTGTTTAAATTCAGGCCAAGGTCTCTTGAGTCAGCAGAACTCAGTGGGAGCTCTCTACAAAAATAGGGTCTCCTTTGAAAATCCTCCTGCTTCCTGTTTGTGCAAACGCCGTGAGAACTGCCTTTCCCATGGCACGTCTGGGCTGCGACCAGGAAATGGATGGGAATTTGGAAACTAGCAATAATTGCTAAAAAAAAAGTTAAGAAAAAAAAAAGAGAGAGAAATATAATCATATTTCTTTTTCCCTCTCAGGCTGAAAGAAAGCTTTGTGTGGTTTGGTGTCCTGTTAGTCAAGTGTCCTGAACCAGGTTTGGGTTGGATGATCCGTGTTGGATTTCAGATGTGGGTTCCTTCCAGCTCAGGATATTCCAGATCCTGGGGTGCATCAATCCAACACAGCCTGGGGCAAGGCAGTGCTGGAAATTGTGTTAAAACATCATCCTGATGTGTGAGACTGCCCACGGGATTGGAACTCATGGGGAGAAAACCTTGCTGTGAGAGAGGAATCAAACTGAGATCATGGAGGGAAAATCCTGCTGTGAGAGGGGAATCAAATCAGAGATCATGGAGGGAAAATCCTGCTGTGAGAAGGAATTCAAATCAGAGATCATGGAGAGAAAATCCTGCTATGAGAGGGGATTGAAATCAGAGATCATGGAGGGAAAATCCTGCTGTGAGAAGGGATTCAAACTGAAATCATGGAGGGAAAATCCTGCTCTGAGAGAGAGTTCAAACTGGAGATCATGGAGAGAAAATCCTAAAGTATTTTTGCCTTTCTTATTTTTTTTTTTTCGTTTCCACCATGATCACCTTCAAATTGCTGCGTTTTGGGCTATTATTAAGGTCTGAGAATGAGTATTTTGATCAATTTAATTTATAAGATGAGCACCATACAAGTTTTGGCAGGATGACCTTGGTTAAATTATTAGCTGCTGTTGTTGTTTAGGCCACAGATAAAGAAAATATGTTCACTTTAAACTCCCAAAGCCTCTGACTACGTCAATTGTTGTTTTTTTCGGGGTTTTCTTTGTTTTTTGAACATTTGCTTTCCCTGGACGTTTTCTAGAATTCATGTCGAGTGACCGTACAGAGTTAAGTTTCTTTTTTAAATTCTTTGAGGGAATCCCCCGTAAAGATCATTCCTACACAGTAAGAACACACAAATTGTGACTTTCCTGACACTGTTCTGTGCAGAGCTGGGATTTTTTGATATCTCTGGAGACTTTTCAACCATTTGGCAGAGGGGCTCAGCACCACCCACATGCACCAGGTGACTCAGAATTTTCATTTTAAGGTCCAGGGTGAGAAAAGGAATTTCCCTTGGATATTGTAGGATGCTCCTGCATTAAATATTCCCTATTAAAACAGAATATTTCCTGCAATCACCTTCCCACGCATGTAGAAAATAAAAACCTTGAAAGAAGGTTTTAAATAAAGAAGGTTACAGCAATAAAGAAGAATACAGCACAACCTATTTTTTTTTTTCAGTTTAGAAATCTGCAGGTTTTGTGACATAAAAAGAAGGGGGGGTGGGGTGGGGTTGTGACATTAAGAAGGGTTTTTTGCTAAAAAGTGACTTCAGCACAGCAGATAAACCATCCCCAGTGCTGCCCTGGCTCCATGGGGCCATCGATTCTCAGGGTGACAGTGTCACCTGTGGCTCCTGCTCAGCCCATCCCTCTGTGCCTCCCCCGGGGGAAGAAGGGCTCATTTATCTCCCCAGAGGTCTGGCAGGGTGCAGAGCTCCCTCTGGAGAGGCTCCAGGCTGGCCTGGAGGTGATGCTGAGCTATTTCAGAGCCTGGGGAAGGCACAGAGTGCACCCAGAGTTGGATGGTGTGCTGCTGATGGCAGCTGGCCCAGAGCCACTGCTGCTCCTCAGCCTGCTGGAAACCCTCTGCTCGTGCTCCAGGGCAGCTCTCCTGGTCCTCAGCCCCTCCTGGGATGGCTCGGGTTGGTTTGATCTCCTCCTGGCATGTCCCAACCCCACCAGGAGCTGCCCATGTTCCTGCTGGGATGTCCCACCTGGGACACCTGGATGCACACAGAGATTGTTGGATCCTCTGCAGCAGCAGCTGGTGGCCAGATGTTGTGT
This sequence comes from Brachypodius melanocephalos, assembly GCA_013398615.1. Classification (NCBI taxonomy): domain Eukaryota; kingdom Metazoa; phylum Chordata; class Aves; order Passeriformes; family Pycnonotidae; genus Brachypodius; species Brachypodius melanocephalos. Next base: position 2,549,425 of record VZSR01000393.1, read on the forward strand.
CCTGTGGTGCTTCCAGAACTCTGGGAACAGTTTAATCTTCTGCCACGGACATTTTCTAGGACTTGTCCCCATCCTTGGTGTCTTTCCCTTTCTCATCTCCCTGTATCCCAGCCTGACCCGGCCCCAGTGATCCACCTCCATGCCAGCAGCAGCTGGATTGGGCTCACACAGCTCTGACAGCAAAGTTCTGCCTCTTCAACAGCGAAATCCGGTCTCAGGGAGCTGCAGCCACTGAATTTATCTGTGCACGGGGGTTCTTGCAGCTTTTCTTTTGTTTGTATCCAAAATCCTCCGTGGAGAAAATGTTTCTGTGCTCTGTAATCCCCCCTGGCACCGATATTTGTCCCTCTGCTTCCAGCAAGAAACCCCATGCCCATCTTGATTCCAAGACTGTGGAAAAAACCCTTCCATCTAAGGACTCTCTGGGATCAGAAATCTCTAAAATGGGCACGGACTTTCCAAGGCTGTCTGCTTCATGAGGACTCAATCCTGCTCCCATGTGAGTCCCAGGGGGAGCTGGATTAGAGGGATAAAAGCACAGAGTCCTCCTGCAGTCAGTGGTTTCACAGGAGTGCCTTCTAAAGAGCAGCAGAGTCCAGAAGAACCAAGCTCAGCCTGGAGAAATAAACAGATGTGATGCACATAAAGTTGGGTTTTCCCTCCTTGCCCACCAGCTGTGGTGTTATGTGGGCACCACACTTGGAGAAAACTGTGGGGATCTGAATCCGAGGTGAACCACAACCACAGATTTGAGCAGAGCTTGACCTTCAAGAGAGGTCTGAGCTTTGGGTGCTCCACTCCAGGACAGGAATTTTAACCTGCCCAGTGAACCTGGAGCTTTTTGGCTCCCAAATCCTCATTTTTCTCACCTACTTTGGGAGGAAATCTGAATTAGAGCCCAGATGCCCTCAAACCTTTGGATTACAGGTTTAGGGAAAGCAGAGGATTGGGAGGTGGAGCTGCAGAGAGCTCTGGGTGAGAAGGAAGAACTGCCAGGGTCTGCTTGCTTGGGGGAGATGTTCTTGCCCTCTAAAAACAGCTCAGTGTTGAAAACCTCCCCTCAGCCACAATGATCCCATAAAGCCTTTTGATTTAAAAAAATGCAAACATTTATTAATAAAAGCAGCAGCTCCTTTGCCACTGGGAGAAAACGATAAAACCGGATTAACAGAGCCAAATATCACACAATTAACCCAAAGCAGGAGCTGCATGTCTGCAAATCACTTTGATCTGCTTCAGATGAGATCCTGCACCTTTGCTGCTTCAGGTTATGTGTGAACCTTTTCCTGCTCATCTCTCCTTTTTCTCAAGGCATCATTCAGGACCCACCAAAGACATTCGGAGTTGTTTTTTTTTTTTTTTTTTTCTTTGAATGGAACCTTAAATAGGAGGAGCCTTGGGTTTTAATGTGAAAAGATTAAAAAAAAATATAAAGAATTATAAACAGGCACCACAAGACCCCAGCAGCTATTTGGTGACTCCAAGTCTCAGATTCTGAGGATTTGAAAAGAAAATCCCAACCCCTCCAGCCACTTCAAGAACGTGGAGTGTGGAGCTGTTGCAAATGCACTGAGGAATCTTTCCATGTGCTGCCATCAGGTGTTTGCTTCTCCCTGTCAGAAACCAGCTCCAAGGTTTGTTTTTTTTTTTTTTTTTTCCCCTGGGAATAATGAAGGCTGAGGAGGCAAAATTCCTCTTTTAACCAAACCTGAGCAGAATTTAACCCTTCAAGGATCCCCTCCCTGCCACAGCTCCAGCCCATGAAAGCCTTTCAATGGTGAAAACCCCTCAAATAAAGGAATATTTTACAGAGCATAAATTAACCAGTGAGTTCTTCTTTCCTGCAGTGCCAGGAAAGCCTAAAGGAGAGAAACTTCCCAGTGCTGATGTGGTATTTTTTTATTATCATGTTATAATACATATTTTATAGGTATTTATAATATATGATAGTTCTGGAAGCAGGAAGAACTGAAAACACTCCTGAATAATTTTTATTTCTTAGGTGATGACAGAAATAATCATCTTTCACCATTTTCTCTGCTCCTAGATACTGTGGGAGCAATCCTTGAACTTCTTCCTCAAGTGGTGGAATTCCCACTGGAGGGGCTGGGAGGCTTGAAAGGTTCAAGCCCCAGTTTTTACAAGGCAACAAATGGCAGGAATTTAAAAAAAAAAATAAAAAAGGGCAGAAAAAGAGAGGCAAAAGGGGAAAAAAGTAAAAGAAGAAACCTTTTTCAGTCTCTACTCTCTTTAAAGGCAGTTATATGGGATTTGCTTCCCTTCTTATCTCCTTGTTCCCTCTTTTCATAGCTGGGGTTAAGTTCAGAGGGAGGAATTTGGGACTTGAGGGCGTTGGTGACCAAAGCCTGAGCCAGCCCCGTTGGCATTCCCGGGAATGGGGCTGGCAAAGCCATGGCATTGCTGGGAATTCACCCCAAATATCCATCCAGGAGCACACCCCAGCTGGCTGGGGGCTCAGTTTTGGGGATTTTCTGGGGGAACAGAGGTGTTATCAGGGAATCCCAAAATCCAGAGGGGCCACGGGGAAAGCTCAGCTCACGTTGGGCACAGCAACGTTCACTCCTAGAAGGAACTTGAGGAGGCAAAGCTTCATTTCCTGAGGTTTAAGGAACTTTATTAAATTTTTCTCCCCCTTTTACTGCAGAGTTGGCAGAGCAGGAGGAGCAGCCTCATTGTGAAAAGGCTTTTTAGAGGGGAATCCAAGGAATCATTGTTCCAATAAAGGGAATTTTCAAGCAGGCTCACCATTACCTGACATGTACAAATAAAATCACCATCTCTTTTCCTGTTGCACAGTAATAAACTGATTTTCTTATCTCAGAAAACCCCTAGCCATGATTCAATGGAAATGGTCCACTAGAAATGGCCAAAGAAATGGTTTGGGACAACATTTGGTCACCAAGCACTCTCCAAAACCCCGATTGCCAAATTAGTGTGTGGACGATAGAAATGTCATTTGGAGAAACAGCAAGAGTTAGCAAGAAAATTAAAAGTAACGCCTTGAAGAGCTGAGCTTTAATCTTTCATTCATCCCAGTAAACATAGGTGAGGTTTTCTTTATGATTTAATTATTTCTTTGGGGTTTTGGGTAGCTTAAATGTGTGAGAAGAGGACAAGGAAAAGAGGGCAATGGGGAAAGGACAGAGGTTCTTTGAGGTCAAGTCCACAGCAGGATGGGAAACTTTTTTTTTTTAATAATTCTTGTTTTCATTTGTTTTTTATTTGTGTTTTATTTTATGTCCTGCTCCTGTCACTGCATCATAAAGTTATTCCACCCTAATATCTGCTTTTAAGGAAATATTATTATTATTATTATTATTATTATTAGGCAATTAAAAAGCTTTCAGCTCCCTTTTTTCTTAATTAATGTTCTGAAAGCTGTCGGGACGGACTGCTACAAGTGTCGTTGCTATTCCTAAGAGGAATGGGATGGGTTTAGGTAGAGACAAGCAGTATCAGGGATTTTTTCCTCTTCTTCCTCCCCACAGCAGTGAGTGGCCCTTTATCCTCACCCAATTTCATATTTTCCCCACTCTGATCCCACAATAAACTCCAGGACCATCCCTCCACCTGCAAACAGGGATCTTCAGTGCCAGGTGCCGACGCTGTCACGGGCACTTTGGCATCAGATTCTGATACAAACGAGATCATTTTGAGATTTTGTGGTTCCACTGCCTGGGTTTAGATGTGTTTCATGCAATGATCAGTGCTGGGAGCCGCCCCTGGCTGGATCCCCACCTCTGGATCCCTCTCCCTGCACTTCCATCCTCACTTTTAGCTGCAGGAAGGGAATCAGCACGTGTGTGTGTGTGTCATCAGGCATTCCCCTGCCCAGGAAAGCAATAAGGGTTTTTTCAGCGTTGTGAACTGCTCTTCTCTAAGGCTGGGACATAAAGCTTTGATTATCCCTCGGTGCATTTCACTCCATCAAATACCAAAACCCCGAGATTTCCTAGGATTTAACCAGCAGGCAGAGTCAGAACACTCAACCCAACATTTTGTGTAGTGAAAAAACGTGAGGGGCTCATGGGGAGAGGCAGGGCTGGAATCAGGTCCTGGGGGTTTTCTTTCCATCCCTGTCACTGATTTTGCTGCAGCTTTGGGGTGTTTTCAGTCCTTTTTTCACGTCACCTTGCTGAATCGTAAAATGGATCTTAGAAAGGCCAGGAGAAGTGATGTTTGTGGAGTTTTCCCAGTAAACACAAGGAGATTTTATAGAAATGCATAAACCACAGTTTGCTGGGTGCTTTATTGCTCTTTGTGCCTGTCCCCCTCTCTTCCCTGCTGCCATAAATGCTCCACATCTCCAAAGGGATCGGATCCATCCCATCCAACTGGAAGAATTTCCTGGGATCCTCAGTGGTGCCAAAGCTGTCCCCATTGCCACCAGCAGGGTCACCAGCAGCAACCCTGTGACAATCCCAGCAGGTGCCTGGACTTTTGTCTCTTCCCGTTTTTCCAGGGCTGTGGTTTTTTGTCTCTTCCAGTTTTTCCAGGTCTGGTTTTTTTGCCCTTCCCATTTTCCCAGGGCTTAATTTTTTCTCCCTTCCCGTTTTTCCAGGGCTTTGTTTTTGCCTCTTCCCATTTTCCCAGGGCTGTATTTTTTTATCCCTTCCCATTTTTCCAGGTCTGTGTGTTTTCTCTCTTCCCGTTTTCCAGGGCTGTGTTTTTGTCTCTTTTCATTTTTCCAGAGCTGTGTTTTGTCCCTTCCCATTCTTCCAGGGCTGTGTTTTTTGTCTCTTTCCATTTTTCCAGGGCTGTATTTTTCCTTCGTTCCCATTTTTCCAGGGCTGTATTTTTCCTTCGTTCCCATTTTTCCAGGGCTGTGATTTTTATCCTTTCTCATTTTCCAGGGCTGTGTTTTTTATCCCTTCCCATTTTTCCAGGGCTGTGTTTTTTGTCTCTTCCCATTTTTCCAGGGGCTGCAGCTCTCCCCCTGCCTGGCCTCCATGCTGAGGGAAGGCAAAAAGAGTTTTTTCCCTGTCTCCCACCTCCAGCAGAACGATAACCCAGGAGCCCCTCGGAGTGCTGCGAGCTTGGCTGCGATTCCCTGCAAATGTTGATTTTTTTTTTAAATGTATTATGCAAGTTTTTTAAAATGCCTCTTTGGATTCTGATTTTTTTTTTTTTAGTCGTCGTTATTCTTAGAAGATCACTGAGGAAAGGGAAGAGTTCTTGTTTGGGAGTTAAGGAAAGTGGGGGAAATCCATTCCAGCTGAAATCTGGCAAGAGTTCTCAGCCTGCAAGCAAAATTGGTCATTTTTCCCTGCAGATTAAGAAAAAGAAAAAAAAATCCATTTGGCTCTGTTTGTTGTAGAGGAATGCAGAGAAAAAGGACAGGGAGAAAGAGACAGAAGAAGCAAAATGTTTGCACAATTTATGGGAATTTTGCAACTTCCAACCAGCCCTGTGGGGTGACCTGGTGTCATGAAATGACAAAAAAAAAAGAAAGAAAGAAAAAAAAAAAGGCACGACAAATAAATCAGGGGATGTTTCCTGAGGTTTACCCCAGCACTCCTGGGCAGCAGCTTTCCATGATTTTGGGTTGCAGTGAGAAATCCCCCACGGCAGGAGCTGTTCCCAGCCCCAGGGAGGGCCAGTCAAAGCAATATTGGGACACATTCCCAAGGGACTTTCACTCCCTCTGTAATCTGGGGTAGAAATGTCTGTGGAAGTCGATGAAGCAGCCTCGGATTTCAGTCTATCCCATGACACAGCTCCTTAAAATGACTGCACATGATTCACAGGCTTCGCTCTCCCGTGGGATTCCCCGGTGCCAAAGGAGCTGGAGCTGGCTTGGCTCCTAGGAACAAGCACAAGGTTTTTTATTTGGTTTTTTTCTTCATGCTACTGTTGAGGAGAAGGAAAGGATTTCTCCCAATCTGCACGGAGGCAGTGAGGAAATGAGGATTTCAGGAGGTTCCCTGGAGCTGGGCAGGCAGGGATGTCATGGACAGGAAGGTGGATCTTGTCTGCACTCAGCCTGCCTCGGCTTCCCAACTATTTCTGGGGCTGATGGAATGAGTCTGGATCCACAGACACTCCTTGGAAATGGGGCTCCATCCTTCCAGCTGGCAGGACTGCTGATGGGAACCGAGCTGGGACCTCAGGACAAGCAGGACTGCTGCCAGAAGTTCCTACAGGGGATTACAAAATTCCCTTTCCCCTTTCCCTCTTCCCTTTTCCCTTTTCCCTCTTCCCTTTTCCCCTTTCCCTCTCCCTTTTCCCTTTCCCCTTTCCCTCTTCCCTTTTCCCTTTTCCCTCT